>JAJJMA010050460.1:0-24208 GCA_023529015.1 Papaver nudicaule | reverse complement strand
CGAAGTTTCTATCAAATCTTGGTCGTGATAAGATTGAATAATTCAATCGACCCAAGATACAGGATCAGGAATTTTACTTCTGACTTGTGCTTCACGATTCTCAAGTGAAGTCTTTCAAATAGTCGTAGTTCAAGAAAAGGACTTCGAGATGACGACCAACCTTTATGCATGGATACACAGATGTGTAGAGGGTTGAGATTGTATCTTGCAGAAGGTCATCTATTTATAGTGATCATCAAGAGAGAATTTTCTTTAAAGTTAGGCAACCTTGAGTGAGGCTTAAGAAAGTTTCCGAACTTAGAAAAGTTTATAGGCTTGCATTGAGGTCCAACTCAATCTTCTTCTAGCCCATTGGTCGAAACCTAAAGGTTCTGAGAAGACTCGCCTTGATCCAATGAAGGATGGCAATGGCTAAAAAAGTTTTGCCATGCTAAGGAGTCCATACACAAGTATACGAACTCAAAGAAAATTGTGGACATGATCTCCATGGGCCATATTGTGAAAAGTTATGAGAATCCGTTCACAATAGGCAAGAACGTTAACGCATTAACGCGTATGCTGTTGAGAGGTTCTTTCCATGGTTTATATGTAAGCGTACATGTTCGCCTACTTAGAAAAAATTGTTTAGTTAAGGAATTCCCTGAGTTCTCATGTACGCGTACATACAAAATGCTCAAGTTCAATTAGAAAAGTTGTCCAACATATGAACGCGTACATGAACGCGTATGTTGTTCAGACAATCTAAGTACTAACTCAATATTCCACATTCTACTTGAGCATTGGTCATGTGATGACTTAAATGCTTAAGAGAACTAATCTTTATAATCCTTCGGATCACATAAACAATATCATAGACTATTTTAATGATAGAATGGTAAATACGAAACATGAAAGGAAAACCTTTCTAACCTTTAATGTGGACCATATGTTTTATCAAGTATGTAAGCTCCGGTCCTCATCTTTAGCGGTCTTAGCCTCGAATACCTAAAAATATCCTCGTCCGAGTTGATATTGTAGACTTATCAAGGATTGTGTGTTTGTCATCTAAACTTGACAACTGACTTGAGATATCAACATCAGTGGGTTCAACCGAGCAATGCTCTAACAGTAATTATCCGTACTTTTTTCCACTTGTGAACACAAGTCATAGGCACCATTACAAGAAAATGAAATCATTCAAACAATTGCTTATCCTTAACCACAGCACTGTTACATCCTAAGAACGGGTTGAAGTATCTCTTCCATACTTCACAGTGCAAGTGCATCACACAAAGTTTATGTTGTCCTTTTGAACCAAGATCTTGGGATCTCCAGTCAGCTATGTTGGGTTTCCTTTTTGGCGATTCATTATTTTCAGCTTAATTTAAACCCATTCTCCTTGATGTTATTTATATCTAGCCTTCTTAGATTTTCGCTTGGTCACAAACTATTTACTGGAGATCTAAATAATTTGTACGTAAAATCCTAAAAAAAATTCTTTTGCAAACAGACACTTGAATCGTTTACCTACGTAACACTTCGTCTTTGAATATTAAGTCGGCCGCCATAATATCCAATTTTTTACAACCAAGTCAGTCGAACATATTTGATTCTTATATATACACACTCCAAGTTTTAGATCACTCATTCAATCGAATCCAGTCTCTTGGAAAAATTTCGAAGATTCACATTTGATCTAAATGTTATGGAATTCATATATAGCCCCCACAATTGATGTATAGAGCCATTATTTCCCCCACATTTCCCCCATATTTCATGATTGTTTAAAATAGTCATGAAACCGAAGAAATAAATATACTTAATTTCAATCGAGTAACTCTTGAAGTCCACCAGGACAACAACTCCCAACAGTTAGGGATTCCAATATTCATATCACATTCATCCCCCATAATTCTGAAGTACACTGAATTAAGAAAACTCGTTCATTATTTTTTGAGTGATGCGTGTTTCTTTCATGTACAGAACTTGAATTCTTTTTAACTTCTCTGGCATTTACTAAAACACCAATCAAATGTACTGATATGGTTACAATACCAACACAATATAAGGAATACTAGAATTATCTACTCATACTCTGTTTTCCGTATGAGATGTTGCAACCCAACAACACATTATAACTCACCATTCGATAAGTATTTCTTTATTTTCTGTTTATTAAATTTCTTGTTATGTGCATCGATGATTTCTGAGGAAACGAACGCATATATTTTCCAACAATCTTAAGACAAATTCGTCCCCACATATGGTGCTTACGGTTTGATGGACGTTGCTTCTCAGGATACAAAGATCACGCCTTACAGAAAGTAGCACTCCAATTCCATTAGGCCAGCGAATTGATGGATTATTGTGTTCTCACACACGACTCTTAGACACTAGAAAAACTCTCGAGAAAAATCTTGAAAGACTTGTATAAAACTAGAAGATATGAGTTTATATCGACTCAATGGTGACTCTATAAGGTGTTTTCTCATCCATCGGCGACTCACCATGTCAATGGTGACTCTCCATAACACTTGTGCACTAGGTGTCTTATGGGTGAAAAGGCTGTTCCGAACATATCTCTTGAACTTAATTTTCAAATCAATTTTCACTCATACATGAATAAATTTTCTTTCTAAACTTTCCAAGAAAAGTATTAGAAGAAAGGGAAATCTTGAAATGTTGTCCTTAATTTATATCTTCAATATTATAGTCTTATAATTGCGGAGGCATGAACACAAGGTTTACTTTAGGTGATGTTACCAAAGATAGGATTGAACTGGAAATTTTCTTTGCTTAATTCTGTAAAATCGAAACATCGATCAATTTGTGTTAGTATAAAATATAGTAAACGATAATCAAAAAACTTAACAAAAAAAAAATCTTAATGAAAGATAATAGGTGTCCTGATATTATGATAAACATAAGATAAATGTGTCTTTATTCATAGTTATTACATAACAAAAAAAGAGTTTAAAACTCGATGATAGGTCTATGAATGTAAATCGTTAACACCACAAAAGAACAAACTAAAAGTGATACTGCTAATTGTCTACCAATAACAATGCCCATAAAAATATCAAAAACGCCCAGAGATAGATAACAGAGGGGGTTGGCATGTGCCTCTCTCGGTATACCTATCGAATAAACATGTAGCCACGACAAGAGTTGATATTCTACATTAACCCCTATTGTGGTGACCAAATCCTTGGTGAGGTTACTGAATTTGTACTACCTTGGCTCGCATGGCGAAGTTATTTTCACTGGTACCTAGACTAGACTATTGTATATTGTGGAACTGACAAGTCTTGCACTGAATCAATTAATTCAAGCAGCTACAAAAAATGTTAACTCTGACCACTCATTTTCATGTACTTACAGTTATGTTCTGTCGATAATTTAGAGAGACAATAAAGAAATTAAAACTACAAGAAACAAATCGGAACATTTGAAGAAGAGTTAAAAAGTTACTAGAGGATGAGGAGTAGAAAAATCAGTATTGGCAAATCTTAAAAGAACATGAGAAATTAATCATCCATGATGCATGCGTGACACTTGATTCTCAGCCTTCAACCTTTGCATATCACTACTGCAACTACCCAGAGAAAGAAACACACTTCTTGACAATGATCAAAAACAAGTTTTTATAATAATAATCTAGAATTCATAAACAGATGCCGATATTTGAAGCTCAAGGTAATAAATGGAGCTTCACATCAGGAGATTGTTGGATGCTGCCGAAAGCATAGACTTGCTTGAGCTCAGGTATAAATTGAGAGAAGTTCAGTTGCTTGGCGAATTGGCGATGAAGAAGACAGCAGGTGAGTTCACACTTAAAAAGAAGTTTAGTGATTTCTATAACATGATAGGCAGTAACATGATACCTCCTAAGGTATCGTTCATGGTTTGGGCAGAAATGCACGGTCCAATGCCTACAAGAGATACAATACAACCTCATGGTTTTGACATCCTTTCTAATTTTTGTTTACTGCGTGTGGTAATGACGAGACTTCAGTTCACCTATTTTTACATTGTGAGACTCAAACCCACTTAGTTATGTTTCGGATCCAGACCATGGCACCAGATACTAAGAGTCAAGTCTTAAATAACATACACACACACACAAGGATCTCAATAACAAGTAGATAAAACCTCAAGAACGAGTATTAATTGGAAGCAGAAAAAGGATCTTCAATATCAACCAACATCAAAATACTTGTTTTCCTCAAATCGAAGTATGAACCAAGTAATCAAACTATGACCCCAATAAATAACATCAGAACAAATCACACAGGGGTCATTTTGATCAACAAAAGTAACTAGGTGTCTTATATTTATTACATATAAAAAAAATTAAAAACTTATAATAAGTTCTACCAAAAGACCCCACCAAATCAACAACCATAAAACTGATACGGTTAATCAAAAGTGTTTTTAGAAAAAGAGACTATCAGAAAGGTATGAAAGGTCGTAAAAGAGGTTGGCCGATGTCTATCTTTGTCCACCTACCAAATACACATACGAGCACCACCGATCCAGTAAAAGCTACCTCCAGTGTAAGTCAACCATAAATATAAAGGTCATAAGCTATTTGCAAAAGAAACATCTCCCAATATGCTTTAAACAAAACATGAGTAAGCCCCAAGCGATCAACGCGGTAACAGAGACATATGATGCACTTAATGGTAACTGCTGCCATGCAGCCAACATAATGAATGGGCCCAGAAAGAGCAGAAACCCAAGCAACCAATCAGACAATGAATTTAGAGATCTTCTTCTTGTGTGTCACTAGAAAAAGGAGAACCCTGTAAAGTGGATCAACGGGATCCCTATCTAACATGATCGTGAACCACGCTATGCCTACTATCATCCCAATATGCTTTAAAAAAACATGAGCAAACCCCAATTTGTCTTACTCCCAATAATTAGCACATATAGACCTCTGAAAAATAATAATTAGTAGACCTCTATATGTGCTAATTATTATTAAGAGCCAAATTGGCTCTTAATAATTATGAAACGTCAATTAATGTAAGTATAAAATCTAAGAGAACTCAAACCCATTTTAATTTAGATTCGAACAATAAGTAAAAATACCAAACGCACCACTACAACAAAAATTAACAACTAAGATTTACATGAATACACACCAAGAGCTCAAGAACAACCAGATAAAACCTTAAAGACACATCATAAAGTAAAAGGCGATTCACACAACAAAAAACAAACTACAACCAAACTGAACAAAGAAACTAACTTTTAATTGGAAGCACAAAAATGATCTTCAACATCAAACAACATCATGACCCATATTTTTCCACAAATCGAAATACTAATCAAGAAATCAACCAACTTTAACCCAATAACAAACATCAAAACATATTGCAGAGGAACAAGAAAAAATTAAAACATTAGCAAATCAAAATCCATTCAAAGCGAAACAATTATACAGTCTCCGTTAGATGAAAGAAAGACAATGATCTTCAACAAACACCAACAAACTTGTTGAATATTTCTAACCGACCTCCTTACAAAATCAAGTAAGATAATGTATAAAATACGAATCTACATCTTTAACAACGAAAATAGCTTTAAATTTCGATAACTTCATACCACAAAACCTGGTGTAGATTTGGCATAAACAAATCCAAATAAGACTAAACTCACAACTTAGAATATAATATAAGAAAAAAGAAGAAGCTAGTAACCTACAAAAGTTTTATCTAGAAAGATGTAATGAAACGGCGAAATTAAACTTTCGGCTTGCTAGAATTAAAAACTCATTCTCGATTTCTTCAGTTTCTTCCTCGTCTCCATAAAATCTCTTAAACCCTTTTTTTTTCCGTTCGACTCTCACTAAGGAAGACACTTCTGAATAGATAGCTTTATAAATATTGCAGATTTAAAAAAATTACTTAATTACACTAGTAACTAAGATAGAATCCATGGTTATAATTACAACCGTTGGATTTGAAAAGAAACGAAGCGTCATATGGCAGATGTCGCTCTAAGCCCTGAAATAAACACGATTTATGAGATTTAAAATGCTAACATATACAGCGTAGTGCACCAATTTTTATAACTTTTTTTTTTGGTGCGGGTGGTAGTTATCAGCAGTAAATACAAACATACAGAATACTGAACGTTTCTATGACCAAGATATTATTAGATAGACATTACTTGCAGAACATTTACGGTGTTCAAGTAATACTACTATATCCTAGTACATGAAGATGCCAAGCGGCATGCTGGTCGGCAAAACCAATTTCAAAAAGTTTCATAAATACCTAGGTAGGGCCCACAACAATGTCGTATCTCTGAATGCACGATGAACCATATTGATAAAGCTGAAAATCATTCAGATTTGTATCACTTAGGTCTAGCCACAAATAGAGGCTAGAAACAGGGGTAGTAAACAGACCAACATCTAAGAAAAGGAAACTCCTGTATGAGCTCAAATATCAGATTTTTTCAAAATGTAAACAACCGTATACAAATTTTATAACTCTCAGCAGTTCAAAAACTATATTCAGTTTTCATAGTTTTCCAAAAATTATTCTCTAACGTGTTCAATAAACTACATTACTATTAATAGATTCCATGTTCGATAAACTACATTATACTCTCCATAGATTTCGTGGCGCACGACAATAGAAAATATAATCATAAACTCAGATTAATTATTGCAAAAACAGAGGACAGTCTGCATTTTTATCCATTGACTGATGTAAGGTAGCATTTTACAAATAATTTATAAAAATTTATTATAGTTAAAAAAACAAAAAGACATTTAAAGGCAACAGATTTTTCAATAACTCACTACCACAAATTTTGAGAATGGAATTCAAAACAGAAAGTTGAATAGAAACAAATTTATTAAGATACCAAAGTAACCTACTAATCTTAGATGATTTAAACCCACTCAGACATCTTCAATTTAAAAAATATCAAGCACAATACTCCAATAACAAACATCAGAACATATTATATAGGTGTATGAAGCTGAATCTCATATGGTCCAAAATAGAAATACCACCGTCAAATCAAAATCAAATCCAAAAAAAAACAATAAAATGCAAGACTAAGGGTGACCATACACAAAAACATTTAAGACCAGCATCTAAGCAAAATCTATCTATGATGGGAAAACAAATCTAATAAAATGCCAGATTAAGGGTTAAAATTTTTCTAAGAACCTGGATAAACAGTAAATAACCATACATAAAAACAGGTAAGACCAGCATGTTTTTCCCTTAATCGAGGAATCAAAGAATCAACTAACTTTAACCCAATAAAAAACATCAGAACATACTACAAAGGAATAATAAACTAAAACCATTCTCGAATCAAAGAGAAACCATTAGATACTACCTAAATGAAATAAAGGCAAATATCTTCAACAAACACCTAGAAACCTCATGAATCTCTCCAACCGAGCTTACAAAACAAAGTTCGCTAAGGTATAAAATAGGAATCTACATCTTTGACTAAAAAAAAATAGCTTAAGCAAACTTCGTACCACAAAACCAGATATAGATTTGGGAGATATAAATCTAAACGAGACCAGAATATTCGAGAGTAATATAAAGAAGGGGGTAAACTATATAAGTTTTACCTAAAAGGAGGTGAATGAAATGGCAAAATCGAAGTTCCTGTTTGCTAGAATCAAAAACTCATTGTTAAATTCATCAATTTCTTCCTCACCTCCGAAAATTCTCTGTTAAACCACTATTTTCCGTTCTGTTCTCACTGAGGAAGACACTTCTGGGTAAACAACTTTATTATTATTGCGGATTTCAAATACACTAGTGGAAAATGGCCGGACTGAGACACTGCACTAAGACACTTAGTACATGTCATTGTGAGAGCAACACATCATAAGTGTCTCTGTGCGGGTGGAACAGTAAAATTATTAAACGATACTTACTGATGTGTTGGTGACTATGGTCAAAGTGCCTTTGTTGCGTTGACCATACTGAGACACTTATGAAGTAACGTTTCCTTGATAATATGTTTCTCAGTTGTATACTTCCCCCATTTTTGAAGGCCAGGATTGAACTTTAAATTTCAGAGGCTGAGATGATAGATATCACCTCGTTAATATCGAGTAATCTTATCCGAGTTATCTCTTCACTTCCAAAGCCAAAGAAGCAAAAGCAAAATTTCTCGCCGTCTCTTCCTCCTTCCTCTGAGTAGCGAGATTTCTATCAAAAAAAAAAGAGTCGCGAGATTGAAGAAGCTTAGTTATGGTCTTACAAGAACTCGATTGTGAACTCGATTTTGGAGGTTGGATTCCCTGTAGGTTGGATTCGATGAAGTGCTTTACAATCTAATAATAAGTCGTCGGCTCTCCTCAGATCTGCATGATTTCCTTGCGAAATCAGAGCTCATGAAAATCAAATCAATCAACCCTCCTCTCTTCTTCTATCTCTCTCTCTCTCTAATCTCTGCTGCTGCTGCTGCTACCGCTTCTTCTTCTACTACTACTCTTCGATCGTCAAATCAGGGTTTTTTAAAAGAAATTCTAGTGTTTCATCTCAATCTTGGGTAATTTTTAAGTGATTTTGGCTGTTATATCTCTGTGGTTTTGTTGAATGTGGGAAATTTCAAGTACGATTAGTTCTGATTTGGGTTTTCCTTTATAGGGTTTCTTTAATTTTCTGAAATTGTTATGTTTTTTGTTTAAAGGTTTGATTTTTATTTACAGTATGGATACTCGCGATCCAGTATGTAAAGGGATTTTGCAGATTCAGCAGTTTGTCATGCGATTTGTAACTGTAGGTGATGCTCAAGCGTTCGTGGATTTCAGAAATGTGCAACCATCACCACTTGCAATTGTAGAATTTCTGCTTTGTTTCACGATGATCTCATTTTGTTCAGTAGCCTGCTAAATATTTAACAGATTGGCCAATATTAGTTGTGCTTTGAGGGTAAGCTGTGAGTTTGCACCAATTTCGCTACTGATCCAAAAATTATGGTTCTGTATGTATGCAACCGAGGTTGAGAGATTGTGTATTATGAAGTCATGTGTTTGTTTCTCAATTGTAAATCTGTGATATTGGTGTGGAATTTATTCTTTGACAATTGTGTGTGTTTTGCATTTAACAGTGAAGACGAAGCAAGGATGAAAATATACTCAGTATCAACCAGACATTACTTTGCTTTTGGGGCCCTTGTTTCAGAGGAACTTTCTAATCAGATCAAGGGTATGTTTATTCTTTTGTTTTTGCTTTTAAATCTTTTGTATGTCCTGTATTGTTGTATGTAATTTCGGTCGGTTGTATTTCTGCAGTCTTTCTTGGTTTTCTTGGGTTAGGCATATTTTATTCTTAGCAATAGCAGTCTCAACTTTATTTTAGTTATAAGCTGTATTCAGTCTCAGAAAATTTGATGTTTAAACTTCTACGTGTTTTCAACATGCAGCGATGGATTTGTCTACTGAGTCTAAAATTTTCAACAATGCTGCTCCAGCTAAGGCTCCGACTAAGGCTGCAACCAGTTCCCACGCACGTTCATCACTCAATGAAAGAATCCTTTCATCTATGTCACAGAGGGCAGTAGCTGCACACCCTTGGCATGATCCTTTGTTGGTTATAGCTCACATTTGTTACTGAACAAGTTGCCTTGATAGCTCACATTTACAAGTTCTGTAACTTGCATTGTTTACTTTTATAACTTGTTTTCGGTCCCAAGCTTGCAATATTATCTAAGTTTGTTGTTTTCTGAATTTCAGATCAGAAAAATGAAGGGTTTGAAACTAAAGAAGGCACACCTTATGGAAATCCAGGTCAATGGAGGATGATGTCAAGCAACTGGCGGCAGACTAATTAAAAAGATTAAGGACATTATAGGTGATGATAATTTTGTGTGTGTGTGCAATGACATAAGGAAGAACATCAAGGTGAAGAGGGACAAGAGGAACAATACATAGAAGGTTATGCCTGTTGAAAATCATGGTTATAAGCATTTGAAATTTGATGTCTGTCCTTCATTCAATTAGTATTCTTTGAAAATAGATGCCCCTCATTGTGTTAGTATTGTTTCTGATTATAAATGGAAGACATGCCCTTTGAGTTGTTTCTGTAGATATGCTTAAAAAGCTTGATGACCTCATGGTGAAGGCAGCAAATGAAGGCGGCAAATGATGGTGAAGTCTTCAAGTCGAACATTTTTAACTTAGTGTAAAATTCAGTTTTTCTTTGAACTTAGTAGATATTTGAAGTTGTTTGAATTGTCAAGTGTAAATTGAATTCATCCTTTAATATAAAGTTTATTAAATTCCAAAGTGATTATTTTTTATTTTTTATTTTTTTTGGTTTATAATTCAGCTGAATCGAATTCAGCTGAATTTAATTTTTTTTTATAATATAAAATCTGTACAACGACATTTATGATGTGTCACGCTCTGAGGCACATCGTAAGTGTCTCATTCTGAAATTTATATAGCGGCACTTACAAGTGCCCTATCAAACTGAGGCGGACGTTCTGAGACACTTCGTCCGACACTAGTAAGTGCCTCAGTTAGCCTCTAAACGACACTTATGTTGTGTCTCAATGCGGCCATTTTCCACTAGTGATACTTACTTATTTACACTAGGTACTAAGTTGGAGTCCATGATAACAATTACAATCGTTGGATTTGAAAAGAAACGAAGAGTCATACATATATTGTTATATGCCCTGAATCAAAAATGACTTATGAGATTTACTACACTATCAATGCACACAATTGGAAATGTTTTGGTGCGGGTGGTGGTTATCAGCATCTAAAAACACACAGAATCCGAAAACGTTTCTATGACCATAATATTATTTAGAACAACAATATTACCTGCAACCCCTTTCCCTAGAACATTTGCAATGTCCAAGTGATATTACTACATTCTAGAATCATGTTGCCGCTATTAGGTGTGAAAAGTACTTTTCCATAGATGAAGAGGTCCATTTCAGGGAGGGGGTTGTCTAATAATACATTAATCCGCCAAGAACAACCAATTTAATCATACACGACGAGGCGAGCAAAAAAACTCATCTTTCAAACCTCAAAACTAGATAGCTGAATTGAGTTGTTTGTTGGCTGATTGTACAGGTCGAGATCTATAAGTCGATTGTAGCAAAACAAATCTGGCTAATTAGGGGGCGAGCCCAAATTTAATAGGGGCGAAGGCGAATCCAAAATAGGGTCACAATGAAGTAATCTCAAAAACCCCTTATACACCATAATTAGGATTAGAGATTGTAATTGGAATTAGCAAATAAATTATTGATTATCAAAAATATTAGATTGTTAATTAAAAAATCATCCTAAGACTAGATAGTTAGCCATTATCACCACCACCACCTCCATTATAACCACCACCATCTCCATTTCCACCACCACCGCCGCCTCCAATTCCACCCCCACCACCGCCACCATTTGTGTATGTGTTTTCGAAAATGTTCAAACATGATCCTCAAAGCTCAAAACAGTTATGGGAAGACTCACTTCAATGTTAAATTCGTCGAAAATCAACTCAACCCAATTGCTTTGTACCCAGAATCGTCACAAAATGACATATAAATGTGACGATTCACGAGAACTCGTCAAGATAATAAGATGGTCTATGACGACCCTGCGTGTAGAGATGAACAATCGTCAAGGTTTTTACGGGGCCATGACGATTTAAGAAGTGGATCCAATATGCCCGAAAATACTGCTTGCAAAATCGTCACATTATGTAATAAAATCATGACGATTTAGCTTTGAGAATAATCACCCCTCTGCCAAGAAAACAAGTTAACTCGTCACACTATGTGATAAAATCTTGACGATTTAGCTTTGAGAAAAATCACCCCTCTCCAGAAAAAAAAGTTAACTCGTCATACTATGTTATAAAATCTTGACGACTTAGCTTTGAGAAAAATCACCCCTCTGCCGAAAAAACAATATAAATCGTAATGGATTTTGCTTAACTTACATGACGACCAAGTGTTATTATGCTCAAATCGTCGTGGTTTACATCATGACCATGACGAGATTAGGTGTATTAACAGCTGTTTGGAAACAGGTTGTCGGATTCGTCGTGGTTTGAACCATGACGAATTTCTGATTTTTTCTTTGAGTTTCCAAACAATTTAGACATGTAAACTAACACATATGAATCAATTAAAGTACGATTTACCATTGTCAGCAACGAACCGTTAAAAAAAAAAAACCATTGTCAACCTAGGAAACGAAAAATGTATCAAACACACCAAACCGACATAATATTCTTTCACCTACTAAAACCAAAGTGCGAAACGAAAAAACTAAACCATATCATTGTTGCCCCCATCGGCTTCACCTTCACCTTCACCTTCACCACGACCACGACCACGACCACGACCACGCCCACGGCCATGACCACGACCACGACCTCGTCTAGAAGTTTCTCCTGTCTCTTGAGTCTCTTGAGTGTCACTGGTTTCAATATGTACGCCGTTTGGTGCCTCAATAGTCTAGTGGCATTCGAATGATCCTATGAGATAGAAATTTATTACTAACAATCAACGTATTAGCTAAACGTATCTTAAATTATAAGGGACGGGTATATTACCATGGTAGCGTAGACTGTTTGAGCCCAAGAGGTTTTGTATCCGAAAAGAACCTCTCCACCATCAGCTGGTACCCCGTACGGTCCGTGTTCTTTTGGTAGCATCACAATCTCATCGGGAATGTGTGGTTCCTTCGCTTTAGCTTTCTTTTTGCGTTTGGGTTGGTCTTCACCTTGGGGTTGGTCTTCACCTTGGACATCATCATCATCATTAAGAATATCCTCATCATCATTAGGACTATCCTCATCATCCTCATCACCTTGGGGTACGTCATTAGGTTGTACCCCATCAACTCCGTATTCCTCATACTGCACTTGGAGCACGTCGAGAGGAATATCATCTTCAGCCCTCGGAACATTACCATCATCATCGAACTCCATAGGAGTAGGAACTGCATCAGGGTTTGGCTCACGGATTATCACGGGTCACTGTCTGGTAGAACGAAGACTTGGTTTGGAACCCGCGGGTGGCATTGGTCTTTTTCCCCTTTTGATCTTCTCCAACCTTAATACATACACAGAACAAATCAATTAACAAGTAAAATGACACAGTAAATCGTCATGGAAACAAAACAATATACGACGATTCTCATCAGAACAACCTAAATCGTCAAGGAATTTTAAAATGCACGACGAGTTCATTAAGCCCCATTCTAAATCGTCAAGGTAAAGCATTACGATTTACTCATAAAACTGGACAAAACCAAAATTTTCTATGTCCAAACTCGTCATGCTTTGGGACACTATTGAGACGATTTCAAGAAACTCGTCAAGTTAATGTATAGTTACATGACGATTCAAGGCATGCAAAAATAAGAAATTTAATATGATAGTGACTAACTCGTCAAGGAATTATGGAAAACCTCGACGATTCTTCTTAAATTTTTTTCTGGGGACAATATTCAGACGATTTAGGGCAACTCGTCAAGGAAATATATTATTGTATGACGATTTTGTGCATGCAAAACTAGGAAACTACATCTGAAACTATGTAAATCGTCAAGCTTTTGTTCAACAGCAAGACGATTGTTCTTGATTTTTTTGCTGAAACTGTAAAATCGTCGTGCTATTCTTCCATAGCTTGTCGAGTTTTGATGCTGTAAATTCAATTGACGGTTTCTAACCTATCAAATCGATTCAAACTACATCCAAAACAATTGCAAAGGTGATTGGAGTAATTTACCTCTGCATTTCCGCCAAAGATTCTCCCTCCGGTTGTTCTTCGTCTTCTTCACGGTTGTTCTTTGATTTTTTTCTTTTCTTTCTTCCTCTTGTAAGTAATTGTTGAATCATCTCCTTCTCCGTCGATAGCCATGAATTTAATTCGAAAGAATTTGAGAGTAGTAAGTAAGAATTCGAAAGAATGCGAATCGGGTTTGGTCTTGAATTTTTTTTTTTTATTTTTTTTTTTTAGAAGTTTTGAAGAAGGTGTGGGAAGTTAATGGAGGAGTAGGGGGAGTGGGAGTGATTTTTTGTAACTGAAAATTGAGAGGGAGAATTAGTGGGTAGATAATTAGTGGTAATTATAATTTGTAACTGATTAGGATAGATTAATTGTAATTAGCCACCCCTTATAAATTGGAATAGGATATTTGAAGTAGTGCTCGCCCCTATTAAATTTGGGCTTGCCCCAAAATTGCCAGGAAAACAAAATAGGGTCTTGGTCTCTTTAAGCGCTAATTCTCTGGTTTCTTTGTAATGGTTTTTGTTACATTTTAATTTACGGTCAAATCATTTTTCAAGGACAATTCCGATACGAAAAGATATTAAATTTTAGCTTGTGGAGTAATAGTCTTTAGATAATTTTAGTTGGTTCGATAATAATCTTTAGACACAATTGATTATTTACTAAATTAATGAGTAATATTGTACTATTTCGGTCATGTATTTCTTACGATACCATAATAATGAAATAATGCCACCAAGCTGTTTGTATCGCAGTCGAATTGTAGGCATATGTGATTGACCATACATTAGTGGGGGAACCACTGTCATATGGAAAAGTTATTACTTAGAGCAAAGGCTATGGGATGGGCAAACCACCTATTTTGCACGATTTTCACTCACTATGGAACTATCAAATACCAAAAACGGGTGTGCAAATGTGCATATTGCGCCTTTCAACATTGAGGATCAAGCTGAACGGGTCGGTTCTCTGGTTTGCACAATACTTGTCTGATCCACCAAAAATTAGTTTTTTAATAATTTAAGTTAGTCAAGTAGTTATTTATAAAATATGAGTAATAAACTAATAATCTATTTTTATTAAATTGCATCTCATTTAACATTAAACAAATATATATAATGGGTTTCACTGTCCAATAAAAAAGAATATATAATCAGGCCATACTATCAAATTATCCATTACATGTTTTCCATAATGGAGAAATAGATTCCTCAGTTAATTTGGCCCCACAGTGGAGTATTTGGCCCCATGAAAATTTAAACCCATCTAGGGTGAGTTGTTATGGGATGTCAAAAAAAAGAGAAATGTACTAAGTTACCCTTCACTACAAATTAACCTAATTTTATTTTATATCCATAACCACCACTTCATTATCAATAACCTTCCCCTCCTTCATTGTTGCTCCACCACCACCATTGATGCCACCTTCATCACCACCACCACCACCACCGTCGCAGCCAACTATATCTCACTAAGCCAACTAAAAAAAGACCGGAAAAAAAAAAAAAAAAAAACACCACCACCGCCGTCTCCACTCCTCCCACCACCACCCAGAATCGGTGTATGTAGTTGACAATATATACCGATTGTTGTTGGTCTCGAACAACAATTGTTTTTCTGTGTTACAATTAACTAACGATTATTATTCACAGCAACAATCGTTGAATATTAAGTACTTTATATACCGATTATTGTAACTCTGAATTTTTTGAACCTTTACTGGCATTTCAAAATCGTTTTATGATATGCATATTAAACACCGATTATGGATGACAGGTCCATATATGTTAAACTTAAGTAATCGTTAGATAATTGTTTGTAGGTTTACCGATTCTGGTTCTCTCAGAAAGTTTTGAACTTATTTATATTTATCGGTTCTTATTAATAAATACATGCACCGATTTTGGTAAATCGTTTTATGTATGAATGTATATAGGCCGACTATTTTTTTTTTAATTTGAAATCGGTGATTGTTGGTTACTTAAAAACCGATTATGTATACAATCGGTAAATGTTTATTGGCATAAACACCGATTAAGTTTAGATCCGCCCAGAATCGGCACATATACACAAATACAATGACCGATTATGTTATCAACACCTGCTAGAACAATCCCAACCCAATCAATAACATTCATGACCTCCTTCAGATGAAAATGGAAAAAGAAACAGTAGCAGGCTTCTATTATTATGCTGTAAATCTCTTTACCTTTGTGTTAGGCTAGAGACCGTGAATTGAAGTGCCACCAGATGCGTTAAGACCTAACAAAACCTTAAACAATCGAATTCATCACCAGCAGATCAAAATCAGATTCAAACAGCCATTCACAACAAAAATCAAACAGAACCCACTTCTCTGAATCATCTCATGAGCTCAATTACACCTTTGTTCTCTTCAATTTCCCTCAATCTTCAACAGCAGCAACAAGTCAACCCATCCAAGTTCTTCTCGGTGCAACCAGCTCAACCTTCACCATTAAACTCCAATCAATTACATCATCTTCTCGTCTGTCTTCCTCTGACCCACAACAGATGATCATCACTAACACTTTTCCTCACTGTTCTGTACAGCCCAAGCTCAAACCCCAAACTGTCATTAACATCAGCACATCCTTCTATGAACCCCAGCCGTATAATACAGTGACAATTTCCGCGTCCCTGAGCTTGAATCTCTCTTGGTTGTCTGTCTCCTCAATCGCCATCTCCTCTTCACTGTTTGTTCAACCCTGATTTATGCCAAATCAAAGTTACATAATCACTCAAAACTTGTTCAAGTCAATTAGTCCATCTGCAATTCTTTCTAGCTTTTGTGTTTGAGTTTCTGTTGCTGCAGATGTACTAAAGAGAGATCGAGTTTAATGTTGCCGTCGGAAACACCATGGTTCCTAGCTTTCTAGAAACTAAGAACTGGAAACAGATCTGGAACTAAGAACTCGATTGAGTTTCTGTTGTGTTTGAATTGCAGCCGTCGGAAACACCATGGCATCCCTATCTGTAGTTGCTCTTGAGTTTCTGTTGCCGGTGATGTGAATGGTGGTGGTGGTGGTGGTGGCGGCGGAAGAAGGAGGAGGAAGAAGGAGAGAAGAAGAAGAAGGAGAGGAGAAGAAGAAAAAAAATGATTTTAGTTTAGTTAGGTTAAGGTATTATGTAGGGTTAGGTCAAGACATTATCTAAATAGGTAAGGGTAAAACAGTCATCTTTTATAAGGGGTTTTCCGATTTTGCTATATAACAACCGCCGGAATTATTTTTTCATGGGGTCAAATACTACCTTATGGGGCCAAATTCACAAAGGAATAGATTAGTCCATCCATGTGGCTAGGCAAATTATCTAAGAGGGAGGATCCGTGGACATTCTTAGATTGACATTATCTAATTTGCCAACCATAGCCGCTGCTCTTACTTCTCCTTAACTTAGTGCCTCTCCAAGTCCTGAAATGAATAATTAAACACATTATAACGAATCCCTTGAAGTTGGAAGAAAACAAAAGAATTTACTCAAATAGGAATAGAAAAACTAAAAAACAAAAAAAAAAACAATTCTAAGAATTGGGAAAATTAATGGCAATAATCACAAACATGTTACCATAGAAATTTAGTATTGATCATTAGTTTTGTTTTTTCCGTTGAGAAATTTCCGGTACTGAGCTGCTTTCTTTGATTATTGATGCTAATTTGACGTAGTAGAAACTAGTGTTGAAGGTGAATATATTAAATTGGCTAGCCGATAATCCTATGTTTGGTCCAGCGCGCTTTCAAAATATTTAAACATTGTCTCTGTCCGACTGCCAATTCGGGGTTAAGTCAAATTGATTCATTTGAGGAGCAGTGGTGATAGACTCACAAGGAGTATCACCGAGAATATCACAAAGAATTGATCCAATAACTAGGAGATTCAATGACTGATGCATTGGGATAGTAGTGGGCTTGATGAGAACAATGTGGTTGTTGGATCTGTGGGAGTGAAAGTGTTTGTAAGTATATTCGATGGACAAATCATTTTTGTTCGAGGAGACTCTTCTTTACAGACCAATGGGATTTAAGGAGAGTTTCAAAATCCGTAATAAACAACACAAGAATAAGCAACATTGATATGGGTGTACTAATTAGGGGTGTATCAATAAGTCCTTGTCTTGTATGAACTCTGGTGTACATTTAAGAAAGTTCGTACTCCTATTAGACATTAGCAGCCCAGAGAATAAGTGCAGTGTTTTAGCGGAGCCCCTTGGTGTAGAGATGTAGAGCGTAATAGTGTTGTAGACCGTGAGAACAAATCCTACTGAAGAGGACAAATCTTTTCCTTCTCCAAAAGAACCGTGTTTTTGGCATACCCAAAAATTCATAGGCATCCCGGCATAAAACAAAATAACGAGAAAAGTCTAGGTTGCCCTTAAAAAGTGTGAGATTACCTAAATATCCCTAGAGTAATTAGAATCCTAATATATAGATAATCTTAGATTAGTTTTCATTTTAAAATTTTCACTCTCTCTCCTCATCTTCTCCTCTACTACTCCTCACTCACTCACTCACTAAAAAAAAAAAACTAAACTTTAAAATCGAATTAAAACGAATCGAATCATCACTAGTAGTAATCAAACCTAGTTGCAACAATCGAATCATCACTTAATCAAAACCTTAGAATGGGGAGTGTTCTTAGCAATCCCCAAATTGAAGTTGTTGAAAACCTTGGAGCTCAACCGGAAGAATCAACCCCCCCCCGAACGAAGTCCAATCGCAACAAGAACAACTTGGAAGGTGTCAAGGAAGGTATTATACAGATACCCATCAACTTATTTGTGTGTTTGAATGATATACAAGGTTAAAGACAAGATTTTTATGCATCTTTTACGTGCCTAGAAACATTTTCGGCCCAGAAATGTGTTAAACAAAATTGAGCCGAAACACTATAATCCTCCATTATTAGTTGCAGACAAGAACATTTCGGCTCAAATGATCCTCCAACTTTGATAGCCGAGACTATTTCGGCTCTGACATTTGTCCTTTTTTGTTAGCCGAAACTGCTTTACTTTATTGGTACGAGATCCACGTGTGTGGATAAGTTTCGGCTCTGACATTTTCCCCATTTGAGAGCCGAAACTTGTTTACTTTATTGGTACGAAATCCACGTGTGTGGATAAGTTTCGGCTCTGACATTTTCCCCATTTGAGAGCCGAAATTTGTCTACTTTATTGGTACGAAATCCATCCACGTGTGTGGATAAGTTTCGGCTCTGACATTTTCCCCATTTGAGAGCCGAAACTTGTCTACTTTATTGGTACGAAATCCACGTGTATGGATAAGTTTCGGCCCTGACATTTTCTCCTTTAGAGAGCCGAAACTTGTTTACTTTATTGGTACGAAATCCACGTGTATGGATAAGTTTCGGCCCTGACATTTTCCCCTTTTGAGAGCCGAAACTTGTTTACTTTATTGGTACGAAATCCACGTGTGTGGATAAGTTTCGGCCCTGACATTTACCAATTTTTTTGAGCCGACAGCAGTTTATTTCTGTAGAGCAGTTTCGGCTCTGTTATATTTATTGTCGGATGAGCCGAAACTTTTCCTGTCTTACTTGTATTTGATATTTGCAACAGCGATTCCCTTGCACTTGTGGTGTATCAACCTCCCCCACTACCAATGCGCCTTGATCATCCACTTGTGATTGAGACACGGCGTCAAATGAATGAACTCATTGATCGACCTCCCCCACCAACAATTTGCGAGGATGATCCGCTTGTGCTTGAGCCAAGCCGTGAAAGGAATGAACTCATTGATCCGCCAATTCAGAGGTATCCATCAATTCCATTTGCCTCAGAGATTTATCATGAAAACCCACCACCAATTCGCGAGGATGATCCACGCGTATTTGAAACACGTCGTCAAATGGATGAACACATTGATCCTCCTCTTCCAAGACCACGACGCTTGCGTGGGGATTATGTTCCTGGCCTGCGTAGGGGTTATCGGGATTTTCTTCTTCCCCAAGTCGAAAGGTTTGTCGATCATGATGAATGGCAAGCAGGTGTACCTCGTAATCTTAAAAGAAAGAGGGTTGGCGAGGTTGTGGATATTTCACCTTGTGGTTGTACACTTTGTGCTGAAGTTGCACGTCTCCGTCCACTTGTTGAGGCCAATGGCGGACCGAGCTGGGAACTAATCCGCAACAGACAAACTCACTCAACTTTCCACACTGGTTGAGTTTTATTATGTGTTTTGGTAGTGTTTTTCTTTTATGTTATGGTTAGACTTAAACATCCTATGATGGTGAACGAATTCTATCGTTGAATTGTTATTTTGTTAGTTGAAGTTGTTCATTTGAATTCTATCATTTGGATGTGTATTGTTTGAATGTTTAAACCTAACGTTGTGGATGTTTGATCAGATGTAGAATGTATTTGGCTTTACATATAGAGTTTCGGCTTACGCGAAAAATAACCGTATAAGCCGAAACAGTTTCGGCTTATGAAGTTGTAATTCATGATGAGCCGAAACTGTATCTGTAAAGTTGTAACGGTTGCATTTTCAAAAAAATAGCCGTTGGGGCTTCTTGTCTATATAATTCAAACTCAATTTGAACCAAATCATCTCTACTCTACCCCAAAAAATGTCTCAAACTCCTTCATCTTCTTCTTCTCCTTCCAAAAAAAGGAACATAACAAAGGAGATAATTGATAACTACTACTACAAAAAACCTTCATCTACATCTCCTCCTCTATTCACTCCTCCTCCATTTAAGAGATGGTATCCTAGTCCTCCTAGACACTATGGTAACCCAATTGTCAAGCGATGCAAAACTTCTACCGGTTCTACTTCTTCCTCATCTAAGATTCAAAAACAACACAAGAATCCTCTAGACTCCCTACCCGATGCGCCCAAACCCCGTCCTAAATTTACGTGGGGTGAAGATAATTGTCTTTGTAGATATCTTATGTTGTTATATCCAACTCCGAATGAAATCAAACGCCTTCGTTATGGAGTGAATTGGTCAAGCTTGTGGTTTTATGTCCAACGAGGCTTCAACGAAAAAACTCCCCAAAAAGTGGTGCGAGATGTGAATGCATTGTCGGCGCGATGGAGCAAAATACACAAAAAAGTTCACGAATTTATGCACTTGGGGAGACTCATCCGAGGTCAAATTCAGGATGAGACTGAAGAGAAAAATGTGGCTAGGACTTTGAAGGAATGGCACCAATGGAAAGGTAAACACTTCAAGTACGAACAACACTACCATCTAATCAAGGATTTTCTCGTATCAAGATATATGGATTGAGTTAGTTTCTTCATGTTCTTTTCCGTTTCTATGGTTAATTACCCTTTGGTGGATGCAATATGGGGTTATCTATGTAATGCAATGATTTTATGAATGATTAAGTTGGTATTTAAATAACCAGTGATAGTTTCGGCTCATAAATTAAGATATATGGACTGAGTCGAAACTGACAAAATACTTGAAATTAAAAACTCGAGAATTCGACCCGCAAAACATAATACAGAACCAAGCCGAAACTACATCCAGTTTCGGCTTGGTACCAAAAAGTTTAAAGACTGCCGAAACCAGTATCGGCTCATTCGACAATAATGAAAATTGAGCCGAAACTGTGAATATGGCTTGCATGTGAGCATTTAAGATATTTCGGCTCATAACTAAAAAGAGTCTACTGAGCCGAAACCACCTCTGTACATCTCAACGACACCATTGAGAAGCGAAATTCATATCTTCAAGTCCGACGTTCAAGTCCGGGATCCCTTCCTTGTCTTCTTCTACTCTAATGTTCAAATCCGGCACCTCTTCACGGTCCCTCTCGTCCTCAATTTCTTGCAAATGCTTTCTTAGTCGCGCCATATAAACCTCGTCATTCCATCTTTCAAGGCCTTCTTGTACCTCCTCCTCGACCTCTTCATTGTCACTTAGATTAACAAAAACGGTTTCGCCCTTTATCTTCATGAGGTGCGCCTTCCAAGTCGCCATTTCCACGGAGTATTCCTCACACCAATCATCCGAGTAGTTGGGGTTGTAACCGTGCCAATAAGCACCATTCGACAATGGAGGTAATGGACAACCCCACTTGAGCTTTAGGCCGATGAAATGATTCTTTTCAACAAATGCAATAAATAGTCTTCTACCCACGAAATCATAAGGAATTCCCGGCAGTGCATAAGTTTCACTAAACGCAAAGGAGAAGTTGTGGACGATGCAATTAAATGTCTCCGCAATGAGGAAACCACAAATGGGAAAGAGCATCCAATATTCACTTGTAAGCTCCTCACTACCAATTAGACGCTTTCTCAAATTCTCATACTCCTCCTCTACTCCTTCATCGCCTTTATACCCGTCTCTCAACATTGAGTAGTAAAATTCACGGTTGCGTTCCAATGTTTGTAGCATCATCTCGCGAACATACATACATTGGTCTCCATTGTGTCTATCCTCCAAAATGAAAGGTCCCAATTGCCTCACCACAACATGAAAACCACAATTACCATCTTTGGGGACATCCTCTATGTTTTCAATGTGGTCAAGGATGATCGGTGGTAGCCAAATCAAATATTCGGAATTTGGGGCAACATTGTTTAAAAACATACCTTCATCCCATCCCCATGTTGCTATCTTACTCTTCGGTAAAGACTCGACTTCCTTCCCCTTCCTCTTCTTCGGCAAAGCCACCTTACCCTTGGATTCTAAAGTCACCTTCTCTTTCTTCGGCAAAGCCACCTTACCCTTGGATTTTAAAGTCACCTTCTCTTTCTTCGTCAAAATACCCTTTCCCTTACTCGCTAAAGTACTTTATTGTTGTGGAATTGATGAAGTTGCAAGTGTCAAGGCATGACTCGAGGACGCTTCACCTCTAGTTAAACGACTTCTCTTACTTGGATTACTATCACCCACCTCGATCCCCGCCTTCGACAATTCTTTCCTCTCTGCATCATACTTAGCTTGGAGTAGTTCAACTCCGGATCGATCTCTATCCGTTGCCAATAGATAGTTGACTCGCCGTTGTTTCTTTTTTGTAAGCTTGGTACTTTGCCTACCCCTTTCTTCTCCTTCGACCGGTTCCAAAACATCTTCAACGGTAAATTGTTCCAATAGTGGCTTCAACCCATCTATTATCCTTTGCTTTTCGATACCGTTCATGTCATCATACCTCTCCATAAGAAATCTTCCATATGGTGTGTTCACAAACCCTTCCACAACGTGATCGTTAGGACGAGGATGAAAACTCAATTGCTTCCAATGAGGATCGATGGCATCCAAAGGTATTATTTTATCCGGGTACCCGGCACACATATGTCAACATGGTAGTCCCATTAAGGTCTTTATTGGACAATTGCAATTGTCTCTCGGTCGATACTCGTACTTCTCCGACAACGTGGCTTCAACCATCACCTTCCCAATGCACAAATGGGAGACGTTTAAGTTCAAATACTTGATCCATGTACCATTCTTCCCAAAACCCTTGTGTTGGTTGAGAAGACTTTGTTCGAACTTCGTATTGATGTTTATAATATCACATCTATGATATTGGTGCATAGCCTCAAACACGGTGACAAATGAATCAAGGCATCCAAAAAGATTTACCTTAAACCGGTGGTGAGCCGACTCACACATACTTGTGGCTTGGTTGTCGAAGTGTTTATGCTGCATTGTAAAGCAATACACGAATTTTTCCCGGTGCTTCAAGACTTTATCCAAATAGGGCATGATATCCGGGTACTTGGAAGGTCCCCACTCGTCAACCAAACGTTGGTAATTCCGGTTGTAAATAGCCAAGCTTTTGGACCATACCAATTCATCCCAATGAATTGAGAATAATGCATACTTCTTTTGCTTCTCCTTATAATCATCAAGGAACTCTTGTTTCTTGTCATCACGCACTTCAACCGGCAACTTCGCGATCTTGGCTAGTTCACTAATCAACTTGAACGGTTGAATGATTGGATGGCATTTCTTCTCAACATTCTTAGCTATGTGAAATGTACAAAGAAAGTTGACGACGTCGGGAAAAACATCTTCTATAGCCCACATCAATGCACCCTCATTGTCGGTTACCATGATCTTTGGAAGGTCTTCCACGTGATATAGAGCTTTCAATTTCTGTAATGCCCATTGGTAACTTTCCTTCGTCTCGTCTCTCATAAAAACAAATGCAACGGTGAAGGGTGACTTCGTCGATGTATGCCCAACAACCACTACGCCAGAAACCATCTTTTTCGACAGTCAGGATCCGTCGTTTATACGGATTTTCGACAGTGATGGTCTGTCGAAAGGCCTGTCGTAAATAGCAGTGTCGAAAATGTTAAACGACAGAGGGTGCCTATCGTTTATCAAATTTCATAAACGACGAGCTTCACATGTCAAAGAATATTGACAGGCATGATCTGTCAAATTATATGTAATTACAAATTACCCGCTCTTTCAATTATATTTTTTCATATTTGTGTTTTTGAGAACTGTAATAATAGTTTTTCACTGC
>JAJJMA010050449.1:0-25799 GCA_023529015.1 Papaver nudicaule | reverse complement strand
CTGGTTAGTGTGGAACATTAATGTTTCATACTAAGCACTCGGATGGTGATGGCAATCTCAATTTTCTCAAGGCTTTCTATTCAATGCTAGTAGAGATTATATTGAGCTAATATTCTAATATAAACTATGGCTATGATGTAAAGCTGAGAATGAGACTATGCGTGTGAAAACATGCAAGTGTAGTAGGATGAAGCCTCTCTCTCTCTTTTTTTTTTTTAGGTGTTAGGGGGACGAGATGGGTGGTGCCGTAGTTGGCATCACGATGGCCGAGACAAGCAAGGGGCCATGGTCACAGCATCATGGCCATGGCGCCATGAAAGCTAAGTGAGCGTATGGGTATGGCCGTGTCCAAGGCGCGAAACCCTAAATTCGTTTTTTTTTTTTTTTTTTTTTTTTTCAAGTTATTCGTGGCGCCATAGGTTTCATGGGACACGACCTTTGTGGCGCCACAAGCTCTTGCGGCGCCGGGACTTTTCTAGAGAAGGGGACACTATGCTTAGTGAGGTCCCCAGTGTCATGTATGTGAATACATACATAGGCTAGGTCTTAGCCAAGAAAATAAATAGAAGGGAGAGGTTTTACCCGTTTTAGCAGAGAACTTTTCCTCCTTCTTGTCGTGATCAAGTCCTTGTTTCTCCTTGATCGTCTCCACCTGGAGAATGGTTATGCCATTAGCTAATTCTCTAAGCAGCGCCTTTGGTGCAATCTTCGGTGGTGTATTTTCCAGCAAGACGCGTCCATTGGTGTTCCGAGTTGAATCCGTAGTGTTGAGTGAGGTGGAACACCGATGCTTTACGAGACAATGACCAATCCAGTGGTAACCGGCAGCAACAGTTGGTAGAGAGATACCAGGGGAGTCGATCGTATTTTTTTTTTCTTGGTGTGGATCTGAACGTCTTCTGTTTTGGTCTAGAGCATGTGTCGTCCCGTCTCGGTATCCCCTTTACAGAGACTCCCCCCCAAAGCACAATGATTGCGCCAAGTCCCCAGTCGTTGAGGAGGGTGTTGGAGTCAAAATAGGCGAACTACTTGATGAAGATGTTTACCTCGCCGTCTTTACTGAGTAGTGAAGTTCTAGGAGGATGTTGGTGCTATGAGGTGTTGCTTCATGAGATGTGGCGCCATGTACTTGGTAGCTCCGTGGATGTTGGCGCTATGAGCTTTGCACCATAGTCTATTCGTTGTAAACTCCGACAGTTCGCGTCTTGCGTGTCTCCTGATGTTTGCGTCATATATCTTAACTCACTGGTTGTATCATCATGAAATTTTTACACATGGTAGTAGACATCCATGGAAGTATTGTGTCCAAAAATCTCTTTGAGGATCCTCGTAGATTTTCCGCAGTACTCGACGTGGTCTTGCACATCATTCCTGATTGCGCGTCTCGCGTGTGTTGTAGTGTTTGTGTCGTATCTCCCAATCCCCTTGCTGGATTGGTACGAATTTTAGTATGTGTTGGGAGACATACAGAGAAAGATTGTGTCCGAAAATCTTTCCAAAATCCCTTGTGGATTTCTCAAACCGGTTGTTTTTCGCGACGGAAGTTGCTGGCGCAGGAAATTCTGACAGCTCTTCTTTTCCCCAATGTTCACGCCATATTTCTCAAACCACATGGAGTTGTTGTATGAAATTTTACCACAAATTTGTAGACATTAAAATGGAGTTTGTGTATAAATTTTACCCAAGAACTCCTCACGAGCTTTCTGAAGCAACTGTTTTGGTTTTGTATGTAAGTCCCGTCCACTTACTTCGGTGTGTTGTAATGTTGACGCCATATCTCTGGATCCACGGATTGGATTGCCACAAAATTTTTACACATAACATTATACGCCTATAGGAAGAGGGTGTCCAAAATTCACCTTCAAATCTCTTACTGATCTTCCGCGTTGCTCGTTTTCGTGAAGGTTGTCGTACATCGAACTTGGTATGAAGTCGTGAGCACGTCTTTGTTTGTCTCCAGAGTAGGTTTGCTCCATGGAGACCCATAACTTCTCCATAAGATGGTCTACCGTACTTGATTGGTAACTCTAACGCTGAGGTTGTAGGCAATAGTGTTGATCCAGAGGGTTAATGAAGGCTGGGAGAACATTCTGTGGAGTCACATAGGTATATGGTGGTGAACATCCTGTGGGGCTAAGGTTTGGTGAACTTCTTGTTGTAAGAGATATCTTCTGGGGAAGGTAATTTTCTGTTTTGTAGCGTTGTGGGATTTTGTTTTAAAGGTGTTTCATGGTTCCGCGAATGCGGAGTCACGAGGATAGTCTTGGTGGAAGGTGTGAGGCTATGGGAATATTTCGTGGTGGAAGGTATTCTAGAATTTGAAACTTGGGAAGGTCTAGTGAGACAAATACCTTGAATCCCCGTATTTGTTCGCACTCCAGGAGTTTTAACTCTGATTCCGTAGAGTTGATTGTCTCTTCCAGCATGTTGTGGTAGAACCTTAAGTGAACACGTAGGAAGTCTTTCCCTTTCTCCGTCTATTGGCACATCTTTTGAAGTCCTTGCGCTTGGAGTACTCCACTCTGTCATCTTTTTGGATCTGGGTTGCCACCGAAGGATGTCGGAGACTCGTTGCTAGTGATAGCGGAGAGGAGCGCCACCACCATGATACTGCTTGCTCAAAAGACGAAGACTTGGTGGTGTTGTTACCAGGAGGATCCTGCGAAGATATGAATCCTGGTGGCTTTGAGGCTTCTGTAAAGGCGTCGGTAGTGATGTCGGTGTTGATTAGAGTTCTTCTCCTGGGTCTCCCTTCCTCCGAGAAATCTGTAGCGGGTAGTCCCATGCGGTATGGATACCTCTGCTCGAGCAGGCTCTTCCCATGTTGTATGGATATATCTGGTCGAGTATGCTCTTCCATGATGATGAAGCGCTTTGGTAGAGACAAGAGAGCATCTGTTGTACTTCACATTTCCCTTTGGGTCGTGGCAGCCGACATTGCTATCGGTACTTGGTGGAGTGGAGAGCGATGGGGAGGAGTCCACAGCCATATTTTCCGATATCTAGTTTTCTTCTGGATAAGGATTGCTGACGCGGATCCCACTGAGTCAACGAGTCAACTATGACAACCTGACCATTCTGATATTCTCATAAATACCCAACTACTGTACAGCCCTTTGTCGATGACGTGTCCTTTACTCGCTGATCATAGTTCGCCCTTCCATTCTACGCTGGTGTAGCTTCGGCGGGTCTATACGCTAATCTCTTATACCTGATAATTCGCCGTGGCCTTCCGTTGATGATTCTGTACTTCTCAGAGATAGTCTTCTTACGCAGCTTCACCTCTAGGATGCTTTTATCTGTAGAAGGCACTTTCTACACTCACATTTTGCCCCTTTGCTTATGGATGGTTCACAGATTAATCCTTAAGCAAAATCTGCTTGAAACGTCGTCTGGTGCAAGCGGAGTAAACAAGTAAAGTCTTCGAAGTAGCTTGGATGGATCTATTCTTGGTTCGGATGGCTATTTCGGCGAAGCGACTTGAGCGATTCTTTTGTCGACGACGACGGCTCTAACATGGATTGGCGTGCTGTCTTTAATCGTGCTTGACTGACTCTGAGCTTTGGACTTCGGCGTGCTGATGTAGGCTTGAGCGGATCTTCTGTCTTCAACGAATGACCATTACTTGTTGAGGAAACTGTTGTACGAAAATCTGAGGAACTTCTTCTTCATTGAGCGAGCGAGATTCAGCGATCTTGAATTAGGCGAGGTACTGACTGTCTTTGTAATCTTCAGCGATATCTGTTGTTGAGCATTCGCTGATGAAGATTTGGAAGTATTCGGCGATCCTTGCTTGAGGATGAAGGCTTTGTCTGCTTCTTCAGCTGTGAATTTTGGAGTGGTGTTTGTATATCGACGAGCTTTGTGAGTAACTGCTGGTTCAATTTTCGTTGTTGCTAGAGGAACTGAGCGGAAGAGTACAACATGCTTTTAATATATATATATTTGCCCCTACTCTTGCGCGAGGTTCTGAGGCAACGACTCCGGATTCGTCGGCTTATAGTTGTCATGTCTGCTTTCTCGCTTTCGCCGCTATGCTTGTTTTGTGTTGATTTGAAATACCTGTATTCGTCGAGTGATGTCCTGCAACCGAATCATAGAAAAATTAAAAAAGAAATTTTTTTTAGCTTCCTTGATATACTTTTACTTTGTATTTCATGTACATGGTTGCCCCTTTTTTCTTTGGAAAGTAAGAGATCGAAACTTTGTAAAGCAAAAACAAAACAAGACTTGTGCATTTTTCTACATAAAAAATTTGAACTTTTGACAATAAGTATATAGCTCTGCCCCTGTTACTCATGCTATGGATCTTATGAAATGCTTTAGGAAATATCAATAACTTGAAATAACTTATGATATTGTGGTATGGTATTCTGAGTTAGTGATACTTCGCTCTCTGCTGTTAAATCACCACTGTTTGTTTACGGCTAAGTTCAGCGAGTGAAATAGGATTGAGCAGCTGCCCCAGCATGTACCAATTGGTAGTTACTAATTCCACATCGGCGAAAGTTCGTGGTGATCAACGAATATTTTGTTTTATCGTCGTCGATTCCTTTGAATGGAGCTATAGCTGTTACTCAAATTCAAGATTTAATGCCCAAGCTGAACTCCTCGGCGAATATCGTTGTAATCAACTACTTGCCTTCTTGAAGTGGATGACATGACCTCGCTTTAATACCTGTGTAGATGCTTTTGAAGTTCCTGTAGCTATAACCTATCCAAACGACTTGAAATCCAAGTTAGTTTTTCACTGTGTATAGTTAAAGTCATGGCGGGATAATGCAAATGTAATAACATAGGCGATGGTTTTAGATCCATAATGACGTTTCAAAGTCATAAGATGCCGATATATAACTATTGTAAGACTTTATGCTGATGCCCCTGAGTGGGATGCCATGCTGTGCAAATATTGGTGGCGATCTTTGACGAGATCTGTAGGCAACTTTGGCGAATGAGAATGTATTGTACATTGATTCTGTAATGGAATATCCATTTTGGCGAGATATGGAGAACATTTTCCACTCCCTCAGTAGAGGGTGATTATGACAATTTCTCATTGATTATTTCGGCGAGTAAATTCCTTTTCCTTATTGATTGGTGGCTCCCAATATGTAGCCATGATAAGTAGAATCTTCCAACTGGTACTTATGCGCGCCACTGGGACAATACGATCCCTGTCTTATCGGCGTGAAGTGTTTACAATGCTTTCTACATTAACTTTGGCTAAAATGTAGCGACAATTAATAATACGGGAGTATATCTTGGAATTACAGGAGACCATTTCTAAAAATATATTAGTGATAACTACCCCGATATTCTCTCTGATCTATTATTGGCTGGAAATCGGAAAATTAGGGTAACTAACCATGTACACAAAATTTGTGGAAACATTTTTTTAGATTTTGAAGAAGAAAACCCTCCAAAATTTTCAGCAAAATTCTTTTCCGCGGGATGAAAATCAGACGAAAAATTTCATGTCGGGATTATTCCCGCCCGGTGCTTTGGTATAAGTTAAAATTAAAGGTAAGTTAGAAATTTCATCTCGATAACTTCATCTTATCGTTTTCATTTTTCTTTTTCTTGAAACCCTAATTCTATTATTAGCTTTTACCTTTACTGCTGGTATGATTTGTTAAACCCGATCTCGATTTATATTGTAGCAATGCACATGCATCTGACAATGATGGACTGTTTTGAATCTGGTTTTCTATTTTTTATATGGACAAGTAACTGATAATCATGGGTTGTTTTGAATCTTTGTTGTTGTATCAATGATGTTTTGGGCGGAAAAACTAGTTACTGTTTATCATATATCATAGATTTACATGTTAAATATCATGGGTTTTGACTCCTGTTGTATATGTAAAGGTTGGATCTAGGATTGGCTACTTTGATTTGAATATATATTTTAGGTTAATCGCAAGTGGTACTTTTTTTTTGTTTTTTGTTATGATAATTTAGTACAATCACACGTTACATGTCATGGGTTTTAATTTCTTCTGTGTTAAAGAACTAGTTTCGCCGTTATCATGGGTTTCTTTCAAGTTATATCTTTCAACGAGTATGTACTACGTATGTGTGTTCTTTACAAGGGCTTCCTTGAATGGAAAAGCAGGGCTTATAATTATTAAACATGTTGCTGTTGGATTTAGCTAATGTTTTTACCAACGCAAGCTCATATTCCTACATATGTTGTACTTTCAGATACACGGTCATGGCGGATGTTGAAGAAAACTCAGATCATGAATTTGGATTTGGAAGTGAAAATGACAAGTACAATGGGAATAATTGTGATTCTGAAGAAGAAGAAGAAAAAAAAGAAGATTCTGAAGAAGAAGAAAAAAAAGAAGATTCTCAAGAAGAAAAAGAAGAAGATTCTGAAGAAGAAGAAGCAGAAGAAATGAAGTTGCTGCCGGATGACCGCAGCGGTGCACGTTGAAAACCCCACACTGCCGGATGACCGCAGTGGCTAAGTGGGGACAGTATCGGTGGAGGGAAGGGTCGTTACAGATGGTATCAGAGCCGACGACGGTTCACCTGTTGAGGGTGGGAGAGTACGCTGGACGGGTTGTGTGCCAGGTAGCTCGTCTCATTAGGGGCAGGGAACGTCGGAGATCTGGGCTTGAAAAATATATTCCGGAGCCGAGGACGGCTCCAATTTAAAGGTGGTGGTATTGTAATACCCCGATTTGGCGGTAGTTGACCGAACGATGGAATATAAGTAATAATTTATCCTTTCCAAACACCGAGGCCTTTTCAAGCATAATTAACTCAGTAGTTGGAAAAAACTCTGCAGTTAAGCGTGCTCGGGCGGGAGTAGTCCAGGGATGGGTAACCTCCCGGGAAGTTGCTGCCGGATGACCGCAGCGGTGCCCGTTTTAAAAACCCCACACTGCCGGATGACCGCAGTGGTTAAGTGGGGACAGTATCGGTGGAGGGAAGGGTCGTTACAGTTTGTCTGTGCTGCAAGGAAAAATCCAAAAAAGCAAAAGAGTCAATATCTCATTCCAAATACCTACATAAGCTTGGACGAGGAGGATACACGGGCTTGGCAAAGAAATTGGTAATCATACTTCATCATACTTCACACTTTTAAAGTTAAAAACTGGCAATATTTGTGTTCAATTAACCTATGTTTCATTTTTTGCTGTATGGGTCTCACATATGCAGCAACTCGTAAAGATAGAGGGACTCGACCCTCTACGAAACTGTCGTATTATACACTTTGCTGCATTGTTGCTGCATTACATGCTTTTGAATTGACCTGCTGTTTAACATTTGATGTCATAACTACAGCTAAAAGATGGCATAGTTACCGCTGACCAACTTACCGACCGGTCTTTGATGTGGGAGTTGGGACGCCGATATAAGGGCACGGCTGAAATCACACATGCTGAAACTAAAGCTGCGGTAGAGCGACTTGTAAGAATACCCCACTTCCCAATTGATAATGTTTTTTTCGTCGAAGTAAATGCGCAATGTTCAAACCAGAATTTAAGCTAAATTTTTCAACTCTACATTGGGCACAGGAGCATTATCGAAATCAGATTAAACAGGGAACTATACAGGTTCCTCCGCATCAGGATGCCATGACACTTGCGATCGGAGTGGATAAATGCGGGCGTGTCAAAGGGGCCAGCTTTGGAGTGTGCCCGAGCATGTTCTGGAATGCTGACAAGCGGAAAAGGCAACCCGTGAAATCTACCGCCGATCAACTGAGGAAACAGGTGGAATCTAAGGATGCACTAATAACCCAGTTGGTAATGTCGCTAAAGTCGTTAGCATCAAACCTTGCTGCTCAAGTAATACCAGTACCACTCATTGCTTCCGAATTGATCAGAAATCATGGACCAAAAGTAAGTTAACTGATCCATTAGATGGTATGCGAATGAGATTATATTTACTTTGTCAATGATTTGGCACGCAATATATAAAATTTCATCACATCGTTCAACTTTACGCTTCAGGAAAGTTTGACAAGTCTCCCGTTGTCTTCACCAGGAGGTGATGGACTTGGAAAACAGATCCATCTATCTGAGGATCGATGCATTCAACTGTAAAATCCTCAAGAAAGCAACTTGAATCTGAACAACTGGAGGCTTCTTCAAATAAGAAACGGGCTGCTACAACTGGGAAAGGCCCTTCAACTAAGAAACCTTCTGCTCCACCTAAGAAAGGCCCTCCTAGTCAAGATCTTGTGACCGTTAGCCCCAAGTCCGTACTATCTAAACAGAAGTCTCCGACTCCTCCATATACTCGGGAATCTAACAGTTCAACAACTAGACAAGGCGATATAGGATTAGGAAAAGTAATATACATTATCTTATTCCAGGCATTTAAATTTATATTTTGTTTTGTGTACGTGTTCTCTTTATGATGTTCGTATGCCATGTATTTATGCAGGGCATAAAATGTGAACTTTGGTCTCGCTATAGGGAAAACATCGTTGCTAGAGGTACAGCTTTTCTGTCTGATGACAAAAATGTGAAAATGCATGGAGTGGAAGTGAAAATCGCTTGCTTCAGAGTCCAGGTTACTGAAGTACTGGATGAAAAGCTCACAGTACCGATACCCTGCTCAGAGATTAAAACGTTAGGTGAGGCTAGAGGTAGTTTCATCCCTTGGCCCAAAGCTGAAACCGCATTTCTTCAGAAACCTCAGGTTAGATGCTTTGCTTGGCTTCTTTGTTCCATCGAATAATTTTCTACATCAATCTGCCTCATCCAGTTTGTACTCAGAAGTATATTAGACATAAATATGTTGAATCAAACCCACAGTAGCTTAGGTAACTAATATATGCTGTCAACCCTATAAATGTCGAACGTTACAAATGATTTTAGATGTGTCCTCGTAGGACCAGTGTACGTGAATCCTAAATATTACTGATCAGGCGACTCTACAAAAATTGCGTTCGTTAACCAAATTTTCTGCAACAGATTAAAAATTCTAAAGAAGCAAATTCAGCTACTCGAATGGAATCTCAAAGTGTACAGGGTGTAAAATGCAACATTTTCTTAGACACTAGGGCAGACGTTCTCGCCAGAGGAAAAGCTTATGGGATTGAGGGGAAATGGAAACTGAATGGATCACAGTCACCGGTTCGATGCTAAAAGATCGCTGTGTCGGAAATAGTAAATGGAAAACACTGTTTAGCCATTCCACACAGGAATATTGAGACTCTAGATGATGCTCGTGGAAAGTATATTCTTTGGCCCCAAAGCTGCACCCAGCTTTTATCTGTCATGTACCAGGGTAGAAGAGGTGGTGCCCTTATTGAGAGTCTGTAGGTTAGCCCTTAGTATAGTTGTGGGTGTAATTATATATTGTATGGACAGTTTAGATTTATCCACGTGTTGGCATTCATCCGTAGGATCGAGTCAATGAGTCTTACCTTTATAAGCTCACGGTCTGTACCTGAAACAACATTCTGAATCTTAATCTATTTTGAACCGTTTATCGATTTAGGCTGTGTTCTTCACTGAACCAGTAGGCTTGATCCGTGAGGATTAAGAGGTTACCCAAATCCAATCTTGTCAGTACCATCAGGTACATGACAATTGGCTATCAGAGTTGTCGATTCTGGTGTGAAGATGGGTGGATCCAAGGTTCTTACCACTAAAGAATTAACAGATAATTACAACAATCTACAATCAGAGGTGACAGAATTATCACAACAGTTGAAGAATGCAATTACTAAGGACGAATTGAAAAATCTGGTAACCTTCGACCAAATGAAGGTGTTGATGGCTGAATTTTTTGGGAAGAAAATTAATCCAGAGCCTGAGGTTTCGATTGTCGAAGAATTGATTCCTGATTGGATTAGTAACTCTTCAATTCCATCAGAAGAAGATGTTTCTATTGTCGAAGAATCAGCTCTCGATTCGATTAATGAATCTTCAATTCCATCAACAGATGAAGAAGAATATGAATTTGAGTCAATTATTCCCTCATTTTTTTTTCTAGATGATGAGGATTTTGAGATGATTATTCCTTCATTTTTCTTTGAAGACTTAGTAGAAGTTGAAATGGACAATCGATGTGAGAGACGTGCATGTTTGAAGGAGTTCTTCCTTATTCACAACAACCTCAGTGGTAAGGCCTATTCTTCTCTTCATTTCGATTCTACTCGTCCGTTATTTGATCGTGGTAAATTTGAAGATGTGAAGTCATCTGGTTATAATAGAAATTTGAATTCTAAATGGGATTCTAGACATGGGTACCAATCAGAATTTCCATTCTTCAATTCCAAATCATTTGAGTTTGATTTGGAAAGAGATTTTGTTTCTGAGAGTAATGTGTTTGTTATAACTGCTCAAAGAAACTGTATAGCTGGGAGTTGTATTAGTGGTGGTTTTTGTTATAATTTTCCTCTTGACTATAGATCTCGATATTTGATAGAGGGAGGTGTGAAAATTCTTTTGTTGAGTTATGTGTCCGCCTAAATTCTAGAGTCGGGTACCATTTGGAGTTGTTATTCAATTCGTCATATGAGTTTTTGTTGCTACATATGATGACACAGAAGATACTTGCAAGTTGTTTGGTAATATGTTGAGGAGGATTACCAACAGTGTTATGCTACTCCCATGGAGGACTAGGGAGAATGTATTTGGGTATGTTTCAATTTTCATTGCCTTACTGCGATTTCCTAGCTCTCGTGTTCCTCCATGCTACTCCCATGGAGGACTAGGGAGAGGTGGTGCGGTGACTTTTAATGATAGTGTTGTTGCTTTCTATCTACTCTTTGTTTATACTTACACCTTATTTGATCGAGGAAAAAGGTCTGATGGATCTATTTTAGCGGAGAAGTACAGTGGGAAATCCGTGTATGAGCTCTTACCTGCATATTCAGATGTGTTTTCTACTGTTAAAATTGGTGTTGGACCTGATGGTAGTACTTGGATTATGCAAATGACACACGAAGAGTCTGATATTGCAACTATAGTCAGTTGGGGATTCTCTACAGGGAAAAGCCCAGAAGTTTCCTGAATTTAGTACTACTGCCTGCTAATGACCATGGAAGTCAGTTTGGTACACTCATTAGAGCATCTTATATACCAGCTGGAATGGGTTCATTTTTGCCTACACATTTACCTTATGGGAGTCTCGCCATTCAAAAGAAGCACATGCAACTGTGGATATCCTCGTGGTGGAGTTTGAACGGTGTGGCAACTGACGATCTCTTACAGCTTATACTACTTAGTCCACAAGTACTGAAGTGGGTGGACTACTTGAAGTGGAAGTTTAAATTGCTTCCAACTGATTTTTGGTGTGTGAAAAAGGCTATGGGGATGTTGCACACTTTGAAGAAGAGGGAATCCTACGCAGACTTGTGGTTCTTACACCAGTGAGGAATCAGTTTTACTTCTCAAGGACAGGATTATTCTTACTCTTCAGTTGGCTGTCGTATGCAGTGTGTGCGGATCTGGTGAGTCAAGAAGAATGTGCACAGTTGGAATTCTTGGTAGAGTGGATGTTTTTGCTTCTGAAGGAGGGTGTCCACTGTATTGGTAATCGGCTGCGGTTCGATGTTGGTTTTACTCCGGTTCATAATGAAGCTTTTACTGCAGCAATAAGGTGGGATACGCAAGCGGTGAACACTCAGTATTTTCCTTCTTGCTGCAAGCAAATAATTGGTATGTACAATCACCACTTCACTGGATATTTGACTCCTGGATCTAATCAAGGGGGGAAATTGGTATACTTAGCACAAGATAATCACAGTTTGTCTGGAATTCTTGTTAAAATAGTGGACATTTTTCTCACTTCTGGTGAAGTCAGGTTTCCAGTTTATTTACAGCTGGTGAAAATTCTTACGGCTAAGAGAAACTGGTGGTTGTTTCTACACAGCACAGGAAACTGTGAGCATTTGTTTATGGTAGTTTGTTATTTGATAGAGGAAAAGCCTACAGTATGCCGTGTTTGGAATTAGAGGAAGGAATGTATGTTGGTAGACATGTCGGCAGACACAATGAAAACATTCAGTTACTTGAATATGAAGTTCTCAGGCATCTCGCGGGTCTCCTAATGGTATCTTACAGTTGGAGTTTGGGAAGTACAATTAGAGTTCCCTGGCTGGGAAGAAAAGAAAAATTTCTTTTGCAGCTGAATTGCGGATTCATTGAGGAGGTAGAGGTTCATTCTCTGAAATCATTAGTTGATCAGCAACTCGCTGTCATTCTAATGAGGAAGCATTGTGGGCACCTGAGCATTTTTGTTGCAAATTTAGTTACAAGTCAATTCCTTCTAGCCCTGTCACTCATTCTTAAAGCTGCAGCAGGAAAACAACAGTCCCAGCAGGCACATGTACGGGGATCAGTTTGTTCAGTAATTCTTGGGGGTGATGGTCAGCTCCTAGGCGCACTTATGGATATTCCTGTTCAGGATGGGGTTTTGCATCTGTTTGTACTAACTTCTTTTCTTCCTGGAACTGATGCTTTCTCTTTTCTCTCTACCTCTACATTTGTGAAGGAGGTCTACACTGGATCATTGAGGTATTCTCCTACTTTGCTGCAACTATTGGTCTTCTTGAAATGGAGAACCACTGGGTTTGTGTGGGATTTACGAAGTGAGGAAACTGTTATACTCGAAGTAGTGGTGGAAGTTGGTATTCTTACTGTGTGGCTGGCTTACCGGAGGTGGAAATTCAAATTTCTTTCACCTAAATTATGGCTAAGGGGTGTGAGAAGTGTCAGTTGCACTAACATGGACTTCACCTCTACTATTTGCCTTGAGACCACATGTTACTGCAACCTGCTATGTGAAACTGAAGTATACAAGCACACTGCAGCATCTTTCTTGAGCAAAATAAGTTGGGGCCAACTTTGGACAGGAAACTGCAACCAAGTACATTTTTACAACGAATGGGACATTGGTAGATGGGCCTGGTTTGGATGTGGTTTTGTTGGGCCTCACAGGGGTAGTCCTTGTCATTGCTTGAATGGGCTTCTCGTGCATATCAGAGAGAGTTACACCTACTATCGCGACAACCAGTTTGAAAGGGTCATTCGGCTGCAGAGACGCTACTTGTTTCTTATCCTTGAGGACAAGGATGTTTTCAAGGGGGGTGGAATGTCATGTACCAGGGTAGGAGAGGTGGTGCCCTTATTGAGAGTCTGTAGGTTAGCCCTTAGTATAGTTGTGGGTGTAATTATATATTGTATGGACAGTTTAGATTTAGCCACGTGTTGGCATTTCATCCGTAGGATCGAGTCAATGAGTCTTACCTTTATAAGCTCACGGTTTGTACCTGAAACAACATTCAAAATCTTAATCTATTTTGAATCGTTTATCGATTTAGGCTGTGTTCTTCACTGAACCAGTAGGCTTGATCCGTGAGGATTAAGAGGTTACCCATATCCAATCTTGTCAGTACCATCAGGTACATGACATTATCTCCTGAGTTAGTTGTAATGCGTTATGTTTTCTTTGTTCGCTGAATGTTTCTTTACATGAATCAGATACACAGATGCTAGTGTGAATTAGAGTACCTAATAAGTAGAGATATGTGGAACCTGTTTGATATAGCTGTACAATCATTTTTCATGTTTATTCAGATGGCCAGCCAATCCACATTGGATTTGGGAATACATATTACAAGAATCCTAACCATAACCTAAAAAAAATGCAACAGGTACCTAAACGAAATGTTGTGCTGCAGAAAGAGAGTCAAAAAGCTGATCAACTTAAGAATGGTTCTCATAGTACAAAATCCCAATCTGGGCCACCAGAGAAGACTAAGAAAAAGGTACACAATTCATTCTAACTTACTGTTACATTGTTGGAGAATTACTTTTCCTGCTTCTTCTCATGACCAATGATTCCATGCCAGGTTCGAATATATGCTACATTGATCCTAAGCATTACCCTCTTGCTGCAGGTTACAAAAACTGGTGTGCTGCAAAAAGATAGCCAGGAAGCAGGAGATTGACTAGCTGGAACCGGTTCTCGGGGTACAATATCTCAATCTGGGCAACCAAAGCAGGCAGTCAAAGTAGTTGGAGTACCAAGGGTTTCTGAGATTTCGCCAACTCAACAGAAATTGGTATTTGTTATTTTACAGGCATTGATTAAATATATACATATTTTTTTATTATAATGTTCATATGCCATATATTTCTGCAAGGTAAAGAGTGCAGAATTTATGGAGATTCTAATGAGAACCCCGTTGCTAGAGGTAGAGCCTTTAAATCAACAGGAAAACATCATTTAATTGAAACAGGTGCAGATGTTGACTGCTTTGCGGTCGAGATCGAAGAAGTATTCGATGGAAACTACAGTTTACCTGTACAAGCTGAAAATTTTGTGAAATTAAAAGGTGTTGAGGGCTCAGTCATTCCTTGGCCAAAGTCTTTGACTTTTGGTGTTAAGGTTGGTTGCTTAGCTTGTTTGCTTTACTCTTGAAAACATTTCTTTAATAGTTAGTCAATCTAGGTTCATGCTGATAAGGATATGAGGGCCTTATGCACAAAAATAAAGATGAACCAAGAATGATTGTGAAAATTACAGAACTCAAGATAAGAGGTTACCTAATTGATTATGACTCAGTTAAGCTGTGTGCAGCCTTCATTATAATTTGGTACAGATACATTGTTGGAAAATAATTTTATCCTTGTCTTCGCATGACCAACGAATTCACGTTGGATATGCATGAATCCTGAATATTACTCTCTTGTTGCAGGAAACTTCAGAGTCTTCTCCAAAAAATCCAAAAGAGCACGGAGTACCTGTTAAACATACTGGCAAGCTTATTTCTGCGGAGGTAAAAGAAGATGACCAAAGAAAAGTGGATCTACCAAAAGACCATGAAATACAACAATCAGCAGCCAAACAGCATGTCGAGAGTCGACGAGAAACACAAGTACATACTGTGACTGCAAAGGAAAAAATCCCAAAGGGGACCAGCAAGAGGGCCATGACAGAATATCAAGTTCCAGATGGTATCCAGAGGTGTACCAGGAACCAAGGCAAGAGGCATCAACAAAATTGTAGTCCACTGGATGTGGAGAACCCGGCATCTAAAAAACAGAAGAAAATACGAGAAACACAATAATGTTTTAGATAGATGGTGAGCAAACTTTGATAGCAAAGTCCAAACATTTTCTCTTGCAAGCTTTTATTAGAACATAGTTAAGACATTTCTTTTTGCATATCATCACATCAATAAAAATGATTGTGTTCTAATTTACATTTGTGTAAATGACCCGTACGGGTCCGTTCGGGTTCGGGTTATGAGATCAAGTCTCTTACCCAAGCCGGCACCCGGAAAAATGGGCATATAAATGAACGGCCATTAGATGCATCTTAACGGCCATAAATTCATCAAATTGAACGGCCTTAAATGCATCTAAATTGACGGTCGGAAATCCATCTAAATTGATGGTAAAAAATCCATCGAATAAGATAAAAACGGTAATAATTGAACGGCTGAGGTTCCATCCCACCAATACAATTGAACGGTTCCTAGTAGAACACGTGGATGGCTGGGAACACATCCTGTTTGACGGCTGATAATCCATCATTTATCCTCAAAATTCGAACGAGATGAACGGTACCCACAGCTACACGTGGATGGTAGTAGATCAAATATTAACGGTATCCATGGCTACACGTGGATGGTGTTAGATCAAATATTAACGGTATCCCTGGTTACACGTGGATGGTGATAGATCAAATATGAAGGGTGAGAGATGCACCAGAGATTGCACTCGATCGCGTGGCTAAATAAACACTTTTCGTGTCTTAAGTGAAGTAATAAGCCACGTGAGAAGCAATTTCACGAGGCTAAAGGGCAGCAACAGCCACATGAGAAGCAAGTTCACGAGTCTAAAGGGCAGCAACAGCCACATGAGAAGCAAGTTCACGAGTCTAAAGGGTAGCAACAGCAACATGACTTCGAACAACACAACGGAAAAGCTTCAGCACCATGGCGGCTTTGTCACGTGAATTATAGCCGAAGGCCACACGAAATTTCGCGTTACGGAAAAGGTAGTCAAAAAACACGCGATTTCTTGTCACACGACGAGCATTTGTGTTTGGTGTGACCTAAACCATACGGCAACGCCAATCTGGCGTGGCATCAGACCATATTTGTACTAGTGAGAAGTTCAAAAGGCCCAATGTATCGTGGTGCCAATTTACTTTTCTTCCCGAACCGCTTAATGCCCGGTCTTGGACTAACTCTTAGAAACACTTTGTCCCCAGCTTGAAATTCCAAAGGTCTTCTTCTTTTATCCGCATAACTCTTTTGGCGACTATGAGCTGTTTTCAAACGGTTTTGAATGATCCAAATCTTCTCTGCAGTCTCCCTAACAATTATGGGTCCTAGGATACTCCTTTCACTAACCCCAGCCCAACATAATGGTGTTCGACACGGTCTTCCGTACAACGCCTCGTAAGGTGCCATACCGATGCTGGACTGGTAACTGTTTTTATATGCGAACTCGATAAGGGATAACTGATCACTCCAGCTACCTTTGAATAACAACAAATAAATGACTTAGTGGTGAAGGAGTTAGGTTAGGAAAGTTAATGTCAAAGGCAAGAATACTACCGACCTTTGAAATCAACAGCACAAGCTCGTAACATATCCTCCAAAATCTGGATCGTCCGTTCGGATTGACCATCTGTCTGAGGGTGGTAAGCAGTATTCATATTCCATTTTGTACCCATTAATTGCTGGAAACCCTCCCAAAACTTGGATGTAAAAAGAGGATCTCGGTCGGAAACGATTGATAGTGGAATTCCATGCAGCCTGACAATATGTTTGATGTACAGGGCACATAAATCAGGAACATTGTCAGTCTTCTCCACTGGAAGAAAATGAGCCGATTTGGTTAGACGATCGATGATCACCCATACACTATTATAACCCTGTAGAGTCTTAGGCAATCCTCTGATGAAGTCCATAGCAATGAAATCCCATTTCCACTCCGCTATTGGTAAAGGTTGGAGAGGGCCCGCTGGCTTTTGGTGTTCAACCTTCACTTGTTGACAAGTAAGACACCTTGAAACGAAACGTGAGACATCTCCTTTCATACCCTTCCACCAGAACTGACGCTTCAAATCCTGATACATCTTTGTACTGCCAGGATGAAGAGTAAATACAGATACATGAGCCATGGTTAGAATTTCTTTCCGCAACGCATCAACATTCGGTACACATAACCTCCCTTAAGTGGGTCCCAGTGACGATCCTTCTTGTGGATCCATTGCATCTATCTTCAATTTGATCTCTTGCAAATTGTTGTCTAGCTTCTGTGCTTCGACCACCTTCGTCACAATCTCCGGTTCTGCCACCACATGTGCCAAGTATGCCATTTCATTGTCTTGTTCAACAATGAAATCATATTCTGCAACAACCTCGACTAATCTCAGTGTTGCTATGGATCCAAAACCTTTTCTACTGAGTGCATCTGCTACGACGTTCGCCTTACCCGGATGATACTCCAGTTTAAACTTGTAATCCTTGAGAAGCTCGAGCCACCGTCTTTGCCTCATGTTCAAGTCCCTTTGAGTGAAGATGTACTTTAGGCTTTTGTGGTCAGAGAACACTTTAAAATTTTCACCATAGAGGTAATGTTTCCAAAGCTTAAGTACAAACACCACAGCCGCTAATTCCATACCGTGAGTTGGGTAATTCTTCTCATGATTCTTCAACTGTCGAGAGGCATATGCTACTACCTTCCCATTTTGCATAAGGACTCCACCAAACCATTCCCAGAAGCGTCACAATAAACATCATACCCCAATCCGAGTTCAGGAGTAACTAAAATTGGTGTCGTGGTCAATCGTCGCTTCAACTCCTCAAACACATTATCACACTCAATAGTCCATTCAAACTTGACCCCTTTCCTGGTCAAACGAGTGAGTGGTGCATCTAGCCTCGAGAAATTCTCGACGAATCTTCGGTAATATCCTGACAACCCCAAGAAACTGCGAATCTCGAAAACGCTCTTCGGTGGTTTCCATTTTGTTATAGCTGGTATCTTCTCAGGTTCAACAGATATACCAGACTTGGAGATAACATGCCCGAGAAATAAGACTTTCTCTATCCAGAATTCACACTTGCTCTTCTTTGCATACAACTTGTGTTCTCTTAGAGTCTGCAACACCATTCTCAAATGTTCTTCATGTTCTTCCTTGGTCTTGGAATAAATGAGAACATCATCAATGAACACCACCACAAACTTGTTCACAAAAGGTCGGAAAACCCTGTTCATCAGATCCATGAACACAGCAGGAGCATTTGTTAACCCAAACGACATCACAAGGAATTCGTAATGACCGTAATAAGTACCAAATGCGGTTTTCCGAATGTCCTCTTCTCGAACCCTCAATTGATGGTACCCAGATCGAAGATCAATTTTCGAGAAATGACATGCTCCCTTTAGCTGGTCAAACAAATCATCGATCCTCGGTAATGGGTACTTATTCTTGATCGTAGCTTGGTCCAATCGTCTGTAATCAACGCACATCCTCAAAGATCTATCCTTCTTATGTACAAAAAGAACAGGTGCCCTCCATGGTGAAGTACTTGGTCTAATGAATCCTAGTTCTTCCAACTCATCAAGTTGTGTTCGCAACTCTTTCATCTCCTTGGGTGCATCAATATTGGCGTTGTCCCTGGTTGCACCTCGATCTCAAAGTCAATCTCCCTCTTCAGTGGTAACCCCGGTAATGCCTCTGGGAAAACATCTGGGAAATCCCGAACTACCGGTATATCTTCATCAACCGCTATAGTATTCTCCTCTTCACTCAAATGAGCAAGATATGCTATATGTTCTTCGATTTCATCTTGTCTCTTCATTCCCGGTAAAGTTGGATTTATGACTTTCCACCTTTCACCTTCAACGGACACTCGACTTCCATCCGTTGATATGAAAGAGATCTTCTTCTCAGAACACTCTAGAATAACTTGGTTTCGTGATAACCAGTCCATCCCAATAATTACATCATAACCCTGAAGCCTCATCGGTATCAGGTCAATTTTCACCCTATGGTCGCCAAGAGATATTTCACAATCTTTACACATCTTACTAATGGAAACCCCATCTCCTAGTGGCGAGGATACACTCAAAGTAAAATCCATAGGTACAGGTTTTAAACCAAGGTAAGCAGCAATATGCAATGATATGAATGAATGAGTTGCACCAGAATCGAACAAAACTTTAGCACGAGAACTAAAGATTAGGAAGTTACCCTCGATCACAACATTTTCAGTCTTATTCTCAACAGCAACAATATGGTTCACCTGTCCCTGGACATTAGGCTGACGTCGTGGCTGAAATGGCGGTACATTGTTCCGTGGCTGATAGGGTTGTCTTACATGGACGTTTGGCCTCGGAGCATTCTGCAACTGATTCTGATTCGGATGTCTATACGGTCCAGGAGAAGGGCAATCCCTAACAAGGTGATTCTCACTGCCACAACGATAACATGCAGGTTTTGCATTAGGTTGTCCAGGTGCCTTAGGACAATCCCTTGCAAAGTGACCTACTAAACCACGGTGATAACAAGGCTTAGGTGCAACAGCTTTCCCAGTATCATCTGTGCGCGGACGCTTACGATGTGTTGGTGGGTTAGGCTTATGATCTCTTTTCTGATTCCTCTGCTCTCTCTTCTCTCGCTCTTTCTGACCTTTGTTCCAGTTAGCCTCTACAGCTAGCGCGACATTCAGAACCTGGGCATAAGTACCATGCTGAAAAACAACTATCTTATCCCGGATCCCATACTTCAAGCATCCTTCAAGTTTTCTAGCCCTCAACTCGGGTGTGTTGACCAGATGCTCGTCATAATGCTCCAATTCATGAAATTTCCTATCCAGTTCTAACACAGTCATATCACCTTGACTCAAGTGAAGAAATTCTTCATATTTTGCTGCCCTTGCTGGTGGTGGAAAATAGTTGTCCAGAAACAACCTCTCAAACTGTGCCCATGTCAGGTTGGTTGTATCAGTGTTCCGTTGAACTGATTCCCACCAATAAGTTGCGCCTTCCCTGAGCAGATAAGTTGCAAAACGTATCTTATTTGCTGCAGGAACCAACATAGCAGCAAATTCATTTTTAATATCCATCAACCATTTTTCAGCTCCAACAGGACCCTCGGTCCCCTTAAAGACCATGTCCCCTGTCCCCTTGATGAATGCCCTCAGGTCCATCGCCGGGTTAGGCTGGCGGTTGTTACCCACCACATCAGTTAGTGTTCCCAATGTTCCGACGATTCTGGCCAGTGTGGCCTCCATATGCTCCCTCCTTTGTTCGACATTCTCTCCAGTTCCGTTATTGTCGTTAGTAAAATCACGTCGAGGCGGCATCTTCAAAAGAAAGAGAAACGCGCACTAGTGTTAATATCTAATCGAAGGCCTATTTTACTAATACACTACAATTTAATATTTTAATGTTCTTAATAAAATTCATATATTATTAATCTGAATCTGAATCAGAATCAATGGGATTACAAGATTTAGATGGAAGCCTAGCAACAAGCTGGGCTCCAATCCCTTTTTGAAGTACAACCCCAATCCTATGAAATAGAAAGTCCCCCACTATGACATTAGCATCATGGCTAGCCATATAGTTGCGCACTCTCTTCAGAAATTCCACAGTGTCGCTACCCAGCTCTCCTAAAGTGGTAAAAGCCAGCACACCAAGACCAAAGCCCTGAGCAGTACATTTCTCCAAGTATTTGTCTTTCTTACGAACGACAGCATCATCAATTGCCTTGCCCGGAACAAAGGCGCGCACCCTAACGCCTGTAAAAGGTGAAACGACTGTGATATCCTTACACACATCATGTCCATTATCCCAGTTATACACTAGGACATCTGCAGGTCTCAAAGCTAATCTGGTATCTGAGAGGAAACCCAAATCGACCTCTTTCCTAGCTGGGATACTCGCACGATAGCAGATATCTGCAAAGGTATCACGAACCAGGTCATGTCTATACTTGAGACCAATGCCACTTGAGCAATGCAAGGCATGGTCCCCAAAAACGTCCATTCCCCTACCACAACTGGTGCAACTGTCTCATTCCTCGAAAAGAGGGATCCCAAGCCTATAACGCAAGATAGCTCTGAAATGTCGAGACCCAAGTTTTTGATTGAGCCCAGCAATCGGAATGGCCAATAAATAATCTTGAGCATGCTTGATCTTGTTGCTCTGCCACAATGCTGAATCCCACTCTGTCATAACAAACCGACTAGGTAGGTCTTTCTTCACTGCATCGAAGTACTTGATTGCCAAAGAACTCATAAAATGGGGGGCAATATCATCAATGCATAATGAAGAACTCTCAACACCACATACCTGTTTGTATAAGGCCAGAGCATGATCAAAACTGGGACTCAAACTGGACACACCAGACTACTTCAAAATGTTTTCCTCAAAATGTTCTTAATTTAATTATTTTTATTTTATTAACCCCAACCCCGGAAAAAAAAATCCTTTAAGTTGTTTTAAGAAGAACGAAATCGCCTACACAAATCAGAGTGCAATAAAATCATTTTTTTTTCTTCAAATTGTTCATAAAACAAAAATTGCAACACAAATCAGAGTACAAGATTATTATTATTATTATTTTTAAATCTGAAAAATTCAATCAAACCATAAAATCCACATAATCCAGGTAAATCGAAAACCTAAGCTCTGATACCAACTGTGACAGTCAGGTTTTCCGAACATCCAGCGGATCCGGGTTCGGCCTTTTGGGACGGATCCGATCCGCCTGGCAATGCCTGAAACTCCATGACGGCCACTAATTTAAGTTCAAATTCTATTTTCTAAAACATGTTTACAAATTTTAAGATGCAACTGAATATATAAAATAATTAAAAATTAATTAACTCAGTTCAAAACAGATTTTTGCATTTAAGAGTTCCAAATTCAAATATAAATGGTTGTCTTCAAAGAACAATAATAATAATAAAGCAAATTGTAGCAATGTATCATAAGATAATTTATTAAAGAAAACTAGAGTTTAAATCAAAAACCATAAAGTACCCCAATATCCCCGTTATAGATATAATAGTGTTCTTCAGGTGTACTAACTTCTTAGTCGTTCTCAGCAAGCTTTCGACTCAGCCTACTGTGCTAACTCTTTCTCGAACTCTGTGGAAAGAGGAAAATAGGGGGGGTGAGCAAACCACAGCTCAGTAGGGAATTTCAAAACAATGGATGCATCAGAAAGAAAACGAATATTATGCAAAGGATAAATCAGCATAAAAATTCTCAACAAATACTTACTCATTTCTCTCTCAAATAATAACCAACCTTGATAATCAAACCTTTAATATTTCTAGGTTCCTAATCTATTTGTCAGGGTTATTCCGGTATACCAACCAGTGTTCCTCGAACACCCTTCCCAGGGTAGCCACCATTGGTGGGATGCCATAAAGGCCTGACGATTCCACAACAAATATCCTTTCTCTATCTCTTTTATCCACTTTTCAGTTTCTACTATATGTCCACTTATTCAAGTAAATATATTTTAATTTTTCACTTTTGTAACACCAAACCCAATTAGGAATGCATTATAATAACAAATGAAATTTTAATTTAGCAAATATCCAAACCATCAGAAAAAGTACCATGCATTAAAGTGCTAAGCAGATATGAGACTGTAAAAGACACAATAAGACAGAATTTGATAGATGTCTGTTAAAGAAGTTGTTGCACCTATACCGCGATGAGGAGGAGAAATCAGACCTTGAACCGGACATTTGGTCTACTAAAGAAATGGGTCAAAACTGACTATGAGAAGGAGACATACTCAAAGCAAATGATGGTTGATCACATGAGTCAGTAAACAAAGAAAACAAGATGGAGCAAGACGAAAATCCCTTTTCTGTTTGTGAAAAGAATTATAACAGGAGTAAAATATAGCTAGCAAAGTTCCTTCTTCTTTTTCTTTTTTGAATTAAAATTGAAATGCCATTGACTTGTCACATCAATGAGTAACTTCTTTTATTAATAAAGAGTAGAAGAAATCAGTACAAAAGTGGAGGTGTGGATTATATATTTGGTAAAAGAAATTAAGAGTCACCATTCTTTCTTGAAAACCGTATTAGCTTAACCAAATGTACTTTTGTTTATTGTGATAACAAAAATCAGTGACAAATCAAATCAATTGATTAGTTTACAAAATTAATATATCATACATCTTTTTAAAAAAAAAACATAATATGGGAAAACTGATTTTTTTGTCCATCAATATAAAATTAGTAGCAAATTAAGGTATTCTTGGATTCGTAAAACCAAGGAGTCTTATATCAACTATCATAGCCAAATAGTCAAGGATATGAGTTAGACAAAAGCTCGAGGACAAGAATTGTGAAGGCAAGTAGTACAAAACAAAAAAAAAAAAAAAATTTTTTTTTTTTTTTTTTCTACTTATGTATAGAGATGAAATGATAGATACAAATAAAGATAAAATACATTATACCTTTGATTTATTAAATATTTAAACCTTGGGTGACTGATTTCAAAAGTGGACATTTTCAGAAAAAACAAGTTGAGACAAAAACTAGGATTGGATTAAAGGTACCTGATTGGTTTCTATTAAATCAAGAACTAGATCAAACAAGATGGGCAAAACATTTTCCAAAGGGGTCATAAAGATGTTAGATTAAATTCTTCAAAATAAAGGGTAGGTTAACAGCAAAAACATTTGAAGATGGAACAAAAAAAGAGTACTAGTGATTTGACGGGATTACGGTGCAACACAGAGTTAACTAATGACATGGTTTTTAATAATTAACATGAGATAACTAACCAAATGACATTGACAAAATTAAACAACCGTTAAAGAAAGGAGATCAACCAAATACCAAGAATAGTAAAACCATCACATAATAAAGGTTAAATCAGTATAAAACAATAATGTAAAAATAGTTTAGATAAACTTTAAGGTAGAAATCCCCTACCTGATTTGCAAATGCAACCAATAATGCTACCTCACGCACGCAAATCAATAAAGCAAGGTCTGTCTCCTTCTTTTTCTAATTTGTTTTGTTTGATTTGGGAAAAAGTATCAGATGGGGAAAAGAATATAGGAAAAGGTAAGGTACGGCTGTTTATTGTTTCTAGGGATTTGGAAAATGACAACATAGATATATATATATATATATATATATATATATATAATAATAATAATAACCCTAGCAATAAGTGCAAACCAAGCACACCCTATTTTGAGCTACTGGCACCCCCACCAAAATCATTAATATTTAGGATTTGTACACCCACAGTGCACAATCAACTACACCCAATGTATATCGGTCGGATTCGGGCTATAAGTCCGAATTTAATACCCACGGGGCTCACACTTCCCATCTTTCTCATCAAGGTTACTTGAGAGAGAATTGGATTGACTATCCTTTTGCAAGTTAGTCGATCTCCAATTGGGAACATCAGATCTAGTCTTCGTTTGTACAAAGTTGTTTTCCTTTCTGTAATTATGACGATTACGAGAGGACTTTGTAGAGCGTTTATAGGCAAGACTTGGCTTGTCATAATTCTGTTTCTTATGCCTAAAGGTTGGACGTTCATAAACTGGATTGTTAGAAGATGCTCCGTTGTTGTTAGGTTTGATGTTAATCTCCAAAACAACAGGAATAATCGAGCCATTGGCTTTCTCATTCCTTTTACGGAATCTGAAACTTCTAGCCAAGTGACCTTTAACCACCACAATAAAGGAAATTTTTAGTAACAAAAGGAGTGGGATGCTCGTTGTTACCTGGATATGCGTGAGCTTTCTTTGGAGCTTGATAAATCTTGCTCTTCTTCTTCTTGACTGGTTGTAGAGGTATATCACCTTGAGGATCAGTAGTAACCTTAGGTTGAGAAGAATCCTTAGCCTTGACAAATTTCACCTCTTTGTTATTACTTGGAGCGTCTATTCATTTATAGCCCAAACCTCGTGTGTCACGATGATTTTTACTCGCTCCTAACATTGAGGTTAGTTTGTCAGAGCTGTTGTTCAACTCTTTCAACGTCTTGATTTCGGCAAGAGCATTAGCCAGATTAGTTTCCGAGTTATTATTCAACTCTTTTAATGTCTTGATAGCAAGAGCATTAGCCAAATCAGTTTCCAGACGTTTTTCCCTAGTGAGAAAAGTGTTTTCTTTTTCTTCGAAACACTCTTGTTGAGTGACTATCTTAGCATCAGATGCAATAAGCTTTTCATTCAACTTACAGAGACTATAATGAAGATTTTCCCCTTCCAGTTCTTTCGAACTTAACTCTTTGCCAAGATCTTTTACTTTACTATTGAGAATATCAAAAGAAATATAAAGACCTTGATAGCACCTTTTCAAATTCTTATTATCTCGAGAGAATTGAGATAGAATTCCAAGGAGCATAGAGTTGGGTGTGCTCTTCAAAGAAGGAGTTAAAACCTTAACGATAGCTGAAACATCCTCTTCTACTTCTCTCTCAAAGTCTGAATCGGGATCATCATCATCCATATGCATATTCTTTTGGAGGACGGATTCCCAATCTTCAGACTCTACATCATCAACAGGAGTATCCTGTCTAGTAGATCCAATCAGGGCTTGTTCAGTCCTTGATTTCGAAGAAGAAGTATCGTTAAGATTTGGTTCAACACTGTTGACGAGATCCACTTCTGCATGCATAACAAAAGTACCTCCAGACAGTACGTTACAAGCGTTTACGCTAAGGGCCATTACTCACAAGCCGCAATAAACACAGACAGTTACGTCTTTTATGAGTTCACCGGTTCTGATACAAATTGAAAAAACAGGGGTACCGAAATACAACCAACTTTTCGTTTGGGCTCGTGAGACT
>JAJJMA010050445.1:0-27439 GCA_023529015.1 Papaver nudicaule | reverse complement strand
TGCCAATGAAATTATCTTGAGCAGGATTCTCAAAACGAGCACAAATATTATCAGCAAAAAATTTCCAGGTCATAAGATCCTTACCCACGCGGAAATGATTGAACCACTGATCAGCTTTACCATCCAAATGAATAGAAGCAAATGTTACCTTCTGATGTTCATCTATCTGACGAATCTGGAAGTATCTGTCACATTTCTGAACCCAACTACGAGGATTTTCCCATTGAACCTCGGAAATTCCAACTTCACAGCCTGTTGAAAAGGGTTATGGTCTCTATGTGATAGAACATAAGAATGGCTACCAGGGGATTGCAGATCAGAGTGAGAAGGAGAAGAAAAACTACCTGACTGTTGGGGAAAAAGCTTTTGAGCATCACTGATCTGTTTCTGTAAAGCTTTAATGCTATTCAAAATCGCCTCATCTAGCTTAAGATGATATTCTTCGCCGTCTCATCAAGCTTATGTTGACCCTCTTTAACAGATTCGTCAAAAATGATGGCATACTTCTTCATTAACCCTTCCATCAACTCTGAGTTTGACAAATTTCTTCTATCATCATTCTCTTTGGAATCCTTGAAGAATTGATCGAGCTTCTCACCAATCCCAACCAATTGATCACCAAGTTCATTTAATTTGGTGTTGACTTCCAAATATTTACTGGTTGTACCCTCTTCCAGAGATTTGGTACGGTCTTCTAACGATTTGGTCCGACTTTCGATTTCTTTCTCTGCTGCGGTTCGAGTAGTAGTGGAACCTCCCATGGATGTAGCTGAATCTGATACCAATTGTAATGGTTTACCTGGTAACCAATACTCAAGACAGCGGAATTAAACAGATAAATGAAATCACAATGAATTGATAAACATAAATTGTAAAGGTTAAATGAATTTTGGATAAAAACAGAATTCAATTGAAGAAAATGAAAATAACTATGGCATAAGCCATTACAGAGAACAGCAAAAATATCTGGATAATCCCCAACAACCGAGAGAGAGAGACTAAATATCACATCCATGTCCTCACCCCACACACGTGAAGACAAACACAGGCTAGGCCTCAACTAACCAACAAATATAAAAGAAATGCTAACGCTAACCCACTCAACAGGATAAGGGCTACACCAACTACTCACATCTAAAGCTAGGTACATGACATTGGGAACCTGAGTTTTTGATGTAATGTTGATGCTACCCACAAAAGTTCGTGTAACCATGGCCGTCCCAATATAGCATTATAAGGTGACTCGATATCCAAGACACAGAACATGGTTAACGATTTCATCGATCCTACGTATATTGGCAGGGATACCTCTCCTTTTGGTTTTGACGTTTTCCCGTTAAATCAGTAGATGGTGTAGTCGGATGGTACCATTGGGGTATCTTCGAAGAATTGCTTATTAATGGGTGTCAAACCAGCAAATTAATTATATATGATATTTCCCACAAATACTAACAAGCAGCATAGCGGTAGTAGAGTTCGTTCCCACAGAGAGCATGGAATTGTTACTTGTTCTTCACTCATTTTGTAACCATAGGGGGTTGAGTTGATAAAGTAAATAAAGAAAAATAAAAAGAAAGAAATATAGGGAGAAATTACTGATCAAGCTAGGGTTTCATCTTCCATCACCAAACAAATTCCTCAATCGATCAGAACCAATTTTTAAACCTTCTCGTACCAATATCCCTAGAGTACCTCATCGTAAGTATACTCCGGTAAATTCCTTATGTCATCACATACCATAACGATGAATATGTGAATACTACCCAGAGAACAACTTAATACAACATGTGATCAAGTTAATTTAATCCCCGATGAGCCTTAAGTTCTATGAATTAGGCTAATATGTGCAATAGAAGTACTACGAGTAAACCATTTAACACATGTCAAGCTTCTACATGTGATTACTAGGATGCATCACACAAGCAATAACCACACAGTGCTACTTATAATCAAGATTTGCAAACTTGTATTGAAACTATAATTTAGCTTTAGATATGAACACGAATTCACTTGATTTGCAACTCAAACAAACAACATATATCCAATCATATTGCAATACATCAATCATGCAATTATTTATGTGCGGTAGAACATGAACGATAAAAGAATTCAATAAATATTAAAATTGACCAGACAGATTGATTCACATGTCTAGTGCTTTCGATTACATCCCTGAATCAATAACGACGAAAATTACACGATCATAGGTTTCTCAAAAACCCATGGAAAAAAAATATAGAAAAGAAGAAGAAAGAGAAAGTCTCCCCCAAAGGGGAGGAAACCGAAGTGTAAAGATATGTAAAATTGTCTCTAAGCTCCCCTATATATAGACTTCAAGTGTATAAGAGCCCTTGTTTGAATCCCGTTTGAATACGGTTTCCAAAACTCAATCAAATTCCAAAAATAAGGAAATTCGCGTCGGGTTGCCCCTTAAGGTAATAAACAGGACACCCTGTAGCAGTTCCCGTTTTTAGCCTATTTTCTTCTTTTACTCGACCGTTTTGCTCATAACTTCTTCGTCCAAACTCGGATTGACTTGATTCTTTCGCTATTGGCTTCATATTTCAATTCTCTTCAAGATAGAGCCAAAAAAATCCGCATTTGGATGAGTAGAACTTGATCTTTGGATTTTCTTCTCTTTCTGCTTTGTGATCTTTGATGATTTCTTCTCCTTTTCTTGATTCAGCTCCATTATTCCCATAAAATATAAAAATAACTAATAGTATATAAATTCACCCGAAAACTTGCAAAGAAAGCATAATCAATTGATGCTTAGAGAGGTGTTTTGCATGCCTATCTCTTATAAGCTACTCCGAAGAGGACACCGACAGAGCTTCCTGGGTCGATCAATATTTTTGACAATGATTCCCTGTTGACAATTGTAGTTATTACCAAAGGACTATTGCTCGATCCATCCTCCAGTATATCTTCTGCCGAGAAGAATATTGGTTCAAACTGCCAGGGTTCGAATTTTCTTGCTTATTCGACGAGCATTATTTCCTTTCCGTCGTGGTCTCTTTTGTGTATTATTCCCGTTATGTTGCTTCGCAAGCTAATGTTTTTCCTTGAATGTATAATCATTGAGTTGCAATAGACAGGGTGCAATGTGGTTCCAGCATTTTTTGATTCCATCTCGATGTGTTCCTTTGAAGACATGTATTTGTTAAAGTGACCCTGCAAAATGTAGCCGACAAGTGAGGTCCACTGTAACTATTCGTTCTCTAGAGGTATGACATGTATACTATTGGTTGTAACCAAATCTGTCAAAATAAGTTTTTCTGTTAGTTTTTAGTTTTTGTACGATCCCCTAATATCCCAGGAATTCCTGACATTAAAACTTTTGTGACCTCTTTTCCTAATGACCCGAATATCTCTAGATCTACCTTCCAAATGGAGGTTCTCGGAAATCCACTTTTTCTAGACTTTTCCGAAAAGTGGAACGATGGATCCGAAAATGACTTTCTTATTTTCCAAATATAATTTATGACGAGAAAACCCTAAAATGACCCCAAAAAGGTTTAAGTAAGTCCAAGGTATAAAGAATCCTATGGGTATTTTTTGGAATTTATGATGGTTCTGAAATCAAAACTAATATTCCTCAAAATCCTTGAGAACTACTCATGCATCCTTCTTTTCCTGAAACTTGTTGAAAAACTTTTCAAAGCTTGAATTCCTTGAAAAACATCGATCTATCACTGTGATGATTTGCTCGAAACTCTTAAGCATTCTAAAGCTCAAAATCTTTAGATACTTAAGATGGTGAAGCCTTTTGAAGCAAAAAATGGAAAAATTAAATGAAAACTTGAAAACCCTAAGAAAAAAAATTCTGAAGATTTTGAAAACCATCAAAGCATAGGCAGACCTAAGTCATTTTAATCAGTCCCTGTTTCTAGCGCCAAACTGTGTCGGTATAAAATCTGGTAAGAGGTCTTATACCCAACATCTATCAGGAGATTACGTTAACAATGAGTTTAAAGAGTCGATTTGGTGTAAACACAGTATCGAGATTGAATGATAAACAACTTCGATGGAGAATCATATACTAATAACAGTAAAGTAATGGATTGAGTATACATTAATGTAAAATATTTCTCTGGTTAACTCTACAAGGATATTGTACTCAAAGACATGAGGAGATCAATTTCTAACCTAGTCTCTCTCAAAAGTCCCAAGGCTTATCAAAAAATCCAACCTCCTCATCTGAGCTTGAGCTCCCCTTTTATAGATTGAATTACAAATGAGATACAACTAATAAGACAAAACACATAATCGTGGGCGTGTCAGAAATTGTCGAGTAAGTCGGTGCTCCTCGAGATGTCATCGAAGATAGATCCTCATTACTCTATTACTAGCATTGAGGATATAAATATAGGACTACCTTTACTCTTGAATCGCCTTCGATGTCCTCCAGACTGTCTTCCACTTCGTGCGCACCTTTTCAGATATTCGATTAAGAAAACTCACTGTTGTACAAGATCATCTCGGGTTCTATTCCGTGCTTCGCGGCCTTTCTCCTGTCATCATGCTTCTGCTCTCGGATCCTGACACGTGTCTCGATAACTTTATACCCCTACAGCCATGGAAAAGAAAATATAGCACCCTTCAAAGCTGGTTTGATATTTTCTTGCAATTGTTGCACAAGTAGAGGTGCTTTCATCTAAAGCCATATCCATCTTTATCTTTATTATTTTATCATTATGGGGTGTCCAATCATTGTTTTGTTGGACAAGTAGAGGTATTTTTTTGTTGTTACCAGGATTTATGTTTTTCTCTCCACTCTTGGATTCATCTTGATGACAAATCTACTTGTAAAAATTGTACCAATAACTATCAATTATAACAATGTTTTTCACCAATAACTTAATGTTATTGAAAATGACTTCTTTCCTTGCTTTTCATATGGCTCAAAATAGGCAAGCACACCATTGAAAGCTGTTGTATTCAGTACTATAAGCATGTCTGCATTAGTAGAGTAGAACTTGCAGGTGGCCTTATTCTAATGTGGAAAGATGGCATAGTTTGTGACATTTGCTACAACCTAATAATATGATTTATGCTTTAATCAAAATTCATGAAGTTTTGGTTACTTTTATGTATGGTTCACCCTATATAGAAGTTAAGAAAACACAATGGAATTTTCTTCATGATTTGAGTGATAACTTGAATCAACCATGGATAGTTTGGGGGATATAAATATTCATCCTATAAATTCTTATTCTACTTCTGAATCTACTATTGTTGATAAATGGGCCCAAGGTAAAGTTAATGTCTGTGATCTTATGGATATGAGTTACATTAGGTAGAGACTATACTTGGACTAGTAATAAGCATGGAACTGGTGTTAGGAAAGCCAGGATAGATTTATGTCTTTGTAATAATGATTGGTGTTTGCATTTCCAATTTGCTCAGTTTTTTCATCTAGCACAATTAGGGTTTGATCACTGTCCTCTTCTCTTGGTCCCTGCTCCTGAAGTAAATTCCATTTGGAAGCCTTTTAAGTTCTTTGTTTCATGGATGAAATACATTAATTTTAAAAATCAGCTTAGAGTGGCCTGACAATTGCAAGCTGTTGGTTCTCCTGCTCATCAGTTAGCTCAGAAAAAAAAAAAAAAAAACACTAGAATCAAGCTTTCTCAATGGACCAAAGTAGAGTTTGGTGATATCAATACCAATATACAGGCCCTAGAAAAAACAACTTCAAGATGTTCAGTGTGAAACCCCCATCTAGCACTCACCATAATAAAGTTGTTTACCTAACTAAAGAGATTGATAAATGGTTTTCCATTCAAGCTGAGTTTTATATGCAGAAATCCGGGGATAGATTTGTGAAAGATGTTGATAATAATTCTAGGTTTTTCCACACTTAGCTAATAGGTGAATGAGTCTGTTAGGGCATTGTCCGGTCAAACCCACTAGCGTTGGTATGTCAAGCCGGTTGTCAGCTTTAGGTGTCAAAACACAATTCTTGATTTAGCCTACTAAAAGGTTTACTTCGGACTAGGATAGAGGTAGTAGAGTTTAAAGTCGATCTCCACCCTTTGAAGACGAAGATGAAGAACACACGAAGACATCATCAAGGACTTCATTAACAAAGGTTAATAAAGATTGAATTTTCCTTGAACTCTTGTTATTCTTATCTCTATCTATCGAAGTAATGAACTCACTATGTGGATCAATGCTTATGACGGTGAAATTACATCATTGTATATTAACCCGAGGATATTTGGTCCATATGACTATAGTGAGGGCAACTTTGACCTTTGAGTAGGTCCCCATGTTATAGTGAATGGAAATACAAATTCAACGCTTCAAGAATCACTTAATTCCGTTGTATAACGAAGAAGTTACGAATGATTTATTGAAACTGAAAAGCGTGGCTAAAAGCTGAATTCGGGTTTAGGAGTAGGAAGCTTCTAGAACTTTCTGGAACGCTTTTTTTTTAAGCGTGGCAGTTCGCGAACCGCCCCCGGAGATCATGATTAGGGTTTTTCCGGTCGTGTTTCTGAGGTCCATCTCCTGGCTACGATGACCCACTTTCACACCTGTGTTGTGGTCCGTTCTGATTAGGGTTTTGCTACACTTATCTTGTTTAAGAGATAAAGATAGCAAAATATTCTGTTACACCTATCTTGTTAAGAGATAAGTATTATAAAATATTCCCTAGTCAAAGGATAAAGCTTATCCTTTCACAATGTATCTACATGTGAAAGAAGGCTAGATACATTGTGTGAAGCTAAGTAACGGGCGCGTTTACACGGTCCCTAGCTAACTTGTTGCACAAGATATCTTAGCTTTATCTTTAAGCAACCATCACTATAAATAAGAATTCATGTAGCTTAACAAACCATCTCTGCTGGTGCGTGTGTTACATAGGTTTGTTCTCCATTATTGTTGTTCTTCGCGAACAAGGTGAGAATTACAAAGACTTTGCTTAGAGATCGCAAAACACAAGTTCAACTATTCTTCTTCTAGATAGTTCTGAACTTGTGTCCAGGTAAACTTGTAGTCCTTGTCTATTCTATGGTCCTTCTCCTCTGCAATAAGGCCATTCAAGGATTATATGTTGTAAACCCTAGATAGATTCAATCTATTTGTACATAAGCTTGGTTGATTGTATATAGATTAGAGATTCTACAAGATATCGCTAGGTTCTATAGTTGTTCTTGTAAACAAACAATTAGGTCACGGATTTCGTGTAAATCCTAATTGTGAACAAGTTTTCCAAAACCCTAGTTTTATCTAAAGGGAAAATAGTTCTTTACGTATTCTCCAGCGAAAGACGGATTGAGTACAAAAAGCCTTTAACAACGGTTAAAGCAACTCCTAGGCCTGTAACAGACATCATCTAAGGGAATCAAGTGCGTAGGGTCTTGCAGGATCCAAGAGACGTAAAGAGTGCAACAGTAGCTGATTCGCTAGGAGGGTGGAATCGGTCTCTTCTACATCCCAATCCGAAGTCTGATAGTAGGTTAGTGTTTGTAGACAGTTAATACTGTGTGGTGTTCAATCTGGACAAGGTCCCGAGGTTTTTCTACAGGTTGTAGTTTCCTCGTTAAAAAAATCTCTGGTGTCTTGTGTGCTTTGTATCTCTAATTATATAATTAAAGCAACACAAGTTGTACGTTATTCATAATCTGACGTTGATTCCAAATCTTGAATAAAGATTTACAGAGACTTGTCTTTGTAGGAATTGATCACTTGTGATCACAACTCAGGTTATACAGATTTGGATATTGAAATTCAATTTGTCCAGATCTGACCATAAGTCTCACGAGCCCAAACGAAAAGTTGGTTGTATTTCGGTACCCCTGCTTTTTCAATTGGTATCAGAGCTGGAGAACACATTAAGGACGTAACTGTCTTTGTTTATCGTGACTTGTGATTTATGGAACAAAGCGTAAAAGCTTGTAACGTACCACCAAAGTTTGATGGCACAAATTACTTATGGTGGAAAACTGCTATGAGATCGCTTTTGCAAGCCCGGGATTTCAAAACCTGGGTCTATGTCAAAAAGGGATATACACCACCTACTACTCTAGTTGGTGAAGTATCTGTCCCCAAAGACATAGCGGATTACGATGACGTGGAAACTCTCGCCGCTAAGCAAAACTATGATAGGATTAACGCCATCATCCATGCAGTAACACCTGATCTTTTCCATCACGTGGCCACATGTGAAACCTCGCAAGAGGCTTGGAATAGATTAAGAACCGTATTCGAAGGGAATGCCTCAGAGAAGGATGCAAGGCTTCAAAACCTTATGTCTGACTGGGAAAACCTTTGAATGCTTGAGGATGATACCTTTGAAGAATTCAACCACAAATTGTCTGAGATAGTGAATGCCTGTCACACTTTAGGAAAAACTATTCCGGAAAGAGACATTATGTGTAAAATTCTGAGGTCATTACCCTCAAGATACGAATCGAAAAAACATGCCATCCAAGAAGTACACGGCTTAACTATAACAAGAAGTGACCTTGTTAGTAAAATTAAAGTCTTTGATCATGAGCGAAATAGATCAATGGATTTTAAAGCCGTTAGCCCTCCTTGTACCTCTTCTTACAAATCAACACTTCCCGGGTTGATATGTGTGATAATCGTCTTGAAAAGGAATTAAGCTCTACTATGTCCTTGATCACACAACATGTCAGAAATCTCTTGATAAAAGAGATAGGTACTGGTCCTGAGTTCGTGAAACGTACTAGTACATTAATGATAAATCTAGTAAATCACAAACTAAGCATTGTGATAACTCTCTACATCTGCTTAAAAAACGGAAAAGGGGATTATCTAAACATACATCATCTCCCTCTCAGACACTTAATTCTGTTGATGATGATATTCAATGCTTAAAATGTCTTGGTTTTGGGCATATATCCTCTGTCTGCCCTACTAAAGAGACAAACGAGAATCCTGCTTACAGTGCAACTTTTGATGATATGCCAGATGATTATTTTTATCAAGAGTGTAAGACAGGCATTGCCTATGCTGCTGGGGACTCTGATCAGGACACAGCTGAACTAGATAATCTTAAGAATGGTGATTCATTCAAGAGTGATCTAGTTAAAGCTCTTGAAAAAATCAAAATGTTGGAAGAAGAGAACTTGAGTTTAAGGGAAAACTTGAATAAGTTCAAAAATAGCTCGAACAAATTAAACTTAATGTTAGGAACGAGTAAAAATTATCGTGGCACACGAGGATTGGGCTGTAAAGGAATAGACGCTCCAAAGAGGTGAAATTTGTCAAAGCTAAGGCTTCTTCTCAACCCAAGTTTACCACTGATTCTCAAGGTGATCTTCCTCCAAAACAAGTCAAGGAGAAAATAGAAAGATTTATCAAGCTCCAAAGAAAGCACACGCACATCCAGGTAACAACGAGCATCCCACTCCTTTTGTTGCTAAAAATTGCCTTTATTGTGGTGGTAAAGGTCACTTGGCTAGAAGTTGCAGATTCCGTAAAAGAAATGAGAAAGCGAATGGCTCGATTATCCCTGTTGTTTTGGAGATTAACGTCAAACCTAACAACAATGGAGCATCTTCTAACGATCTAGGTTGTGAACGTCCAACTTTTAGGCATAAGAAACAGAAATATGACAAGCCAAGTTTTGCCTATAAACGCTCTACAAAGTCCTCTCGTAATCGTCATAATTACAAAAAGGAAAACAACTTTGTACAAGCGAAGACTAGATCTGATGTTCCCAATTGGAAGTCAACTAACTTGCAAAAGAATAGTCAATCCAATTCTCTCTCAAGTAATCTTGCTGAGAAAGATGGGAAGAAAGATCATGTTGCTCCTAAGACCACTCAAAAGTGGATACCAAAGAATATTGGTAGAGCAACAAATGCCAAAGGGAATGATCACCCTAGTGAGGCTACCCAAAGAGAATTCATGAAAAATATTGTGTCATTTAACCAAAAAATGCTTGATATGATGAAATCACATCATGAGATGCTTGGGTTACTGATGAAAAACAGGAAAAAAGGGTAAGGCAAAGAAATCTAAGCCGAAGGCTACTTCTGGTGAAAACCCAGTGATGTATGAGATTCTGTTTTGACTACCAAAGGTGAACAAGAAATTGTTCACCCTGATACAACTTGATTGTGTCTGTGCGGCCTCACCATGTAGTGCCCTTTCGATTGATACGGTGAGGTAAAGCACAAGAATAGGGCACAAACCCGGTTGGAGATTACATAAAGGTATGTCATTAACATTGATCAAGTTAATATTCATTTGTTTAAAGGTTGTCAAATCCTTGAATATGAATATGTATCTTTCATGTTTCTCTAACTCAACTTGGTTTTAAGAGTTCTTAATATACAAGTTGCAAACAAAGTCTATGACTTTTGTTTTGAACAAAGAGTGAATCCTACCGACATGACATTCTTGTTGTGTTAGTATACTTTCTTGGTGTACTACGGTTATAGGATCATTATGAGTTAGATTCAATATACTTTCCAGTGCAATGGTTTGCTTGCAAATCAAACGTAGGAGAATGGTGAATCTAAGGAGTTATACTCTATTTTGAGTATGTTGGATTATAGCTGAGGGCGTATAACACGTCTAAGTACTGGCCAAACCCAGAACTTCCAGCGGATCCAGTTAAACCCTAATCTGAATAACGACTGTTCCCGAACCGTTCGTGAACAGTGACTTGGGAATTTTTCCTGAGTTCCAAATCGTCAATTTGTACACGTACTAGTACGTGAACCTCAAATTCGATGCATTTGGTCGTGATTCAGATGGACGGTTTGCGAACCGTCCACGTGGAAGATTCTTCGGGATTTTCACGCGGTGTTTAACAGAGACTCCTGAAACTCATAAATACGTGGATTCGATCTTAAAAGAGAATATCTTATGCAGTCCAACGTGATCTTTGTTGCAAGGAAAACTTTATTCACACTTATTGATGAAACTCCATGTGAAAAAGTTAATCCTTTACTCTAAGAATAAACCAACCCTTGTTAACACAAGTTTTGTATCTTACAGGGCAATACATGATCTTCTTGATCATGCTGTGGGTATTGCCAACATGACTTTATTCATTGCTATCCTAGTGATGTTTAGATTATCAAAGTCATGGATATCACAAAAGTTATATTACCTTCTTGTTTTAAGAAGAGAAGACTTTTTGTGATTGTACTCTTATTTCTTAGAAAATGGCTAGGAAAAGAGAATTGATACAAAGGAATACTAGATACATTAAATTGTTTGTCCATGTTAGGCTTTGTAGTTGTTCTTTATTGAATAACACCACATGGGGGAGAGTTCTTAACTGAACTTGCGCTTAATAACAAATCTTTTTGGGGAGCGTGGTTGTGGAATATTAGGAGAAAAGTGTATCTATATTTCTCCAAAAGATGAGAACTCAGGAATCTTCGTTCAGATTTCCTAGTTATACCATCTTAAACTTGGTATGCGAGTACTTAGCTTAACCTATTCCATAGGTTTATGAAACCCTAGTCTCGAACTACTTTGTCATATTTTTGTGACAAATAGGGGGAGAATACATATGGTTCTTGTTCTTGTGGTGCATAACCATTGGGGGAGAACATCATGTGCTTACTTGTTGTACTTTTTCAAAGTATCAAGTAAGGGGGAGTAATTAAAGCTGAGAAGAAGCTTCATATCAGGAATGAGTAAAATCACTTTAAAAGTTTTGATGCACAGACTTTAAAGTTTGCTCAGATTCTTACTCTTTGCACAAACAACATGTGGGATTAGCATATTAACCCATGTAAGCTTGAGCGTACCTTCGTGGTTGTTTGAGCTGGATATGTTATAGGTGCTGTCTACGAATTCATCAACAAGAGTTAAACGAACACATCAAGACTCAAGGGAGAAGTTGAAGAATTCAAGAAATCAAGATACATTTGGTTAGTACTTAATTGTATATCTTTTGAATCCATATACATTCAGAGAACCGAACCCTAACAAGAACGTAGTTCTCGTAGATCTCAATAGAGATGGATTCACTCAAAGGTTATGAATCAACAAACTTGCAATTACTTCTATTATATAGATCAAAGACAATATAATGCGGAAGGGAAAAGTAATGCAAGACACCAGAATTTTGTTAACGAGGAAACTGCAAACCTAGCAGAAAAACCCCGGGACCTCGTCTAGATGTGAACACCCTCAGTATGAACGATATACAGACGCTAGCCTACTCTCAGACTTTGGACTGGACTGTATCGAGACTGAATTCACCCTACAAGCAATTCAGCCACCAATGTGCTCCTACGTCTCTTGGCTCCCGCAGTAGCGTACGTACTTGATTCCCCTAACTGACGTCCTTTACAAGCCTAGGAGTTGCTCCACTTCCCTTCGTGAAGACTAGCGTTACCCTGCCTCTAACAGGACGCCTAAAAGTATCCAAGTAATCAAACAAGAATACGATTGTGATTTCCTTTAGACTTAAAGTCAAGGTTAATGGAAATCGATATGTTGAATAAGGCTTATTGATCTAGCCTAAAAAACTTTACCTCCAAACGTGAGACGAACTTAGTATGAAACCTAGTTCGTGAATTTGCGTTTGGGAACTTCTAGGGTTTACGATACAAGATCTACCTTACGAAGTTTCTATCAAATCTTGGTCGTGATAAGATTGAAAGAATTAAATCGACCCAAGATACAGGATGAAATTTTACTTCTGACCTGCGTTTCACAATCCTCAAGTGAAGTCTTTTCAATAGTCGTAGTCCAAAAGGACTTCGAGATGACGACCAACCTTTATGCTAGGATACACAGATGTGTAGAGGATTAAGATTGTATTTTGCAGAAGGTCATCTATTTATAGTGATCAACAAGGGAGGCTTTGCTTAAAGTTTAAGCAACCTTGAGTAGGGCTCAAGCAAGTTCCGGAACTAGGAAACTCCATATCTTGAATACCCATTCTCAATCTTCTTAGAACTTTGGACTAAGCCAAAAGTTAAAGAAGACTCAACCTTGTTTGAAGGTTCGCGACTTCTGGTCCAATGCTTGTTTGGACATCGCTTGGATTAAGTTGTTGAATTCCATGGGCCAAGTCACGACAAGTCCGAGAACTAATCATGCCTAGACCGAAAACTTCAAGATATGGAAGTTGGAAGTTTTCGCATGGCTTATATGAACGCATTCATGAACGCGTTCATAGAGCAGTCAATAGAGTCCAGGAGAATCTAGGAGAATTCTTGAACTTGTATGTACGCATTCATGAACGCGTTCATACAGACTTAGCTCGTTCTCTGAAATGCCAAAGGCAACACATGTACGCGTTCACCGTTGGGGTCATTTCAAGAGACAACTCAAGATACTCTACCTATACATATTATCACAAGTGTGACAATTGCAAAGGCGAAAATCCTAGAATACCTTCGGATCATATAAACAACATCATAGACTATTGGTATGATAGAAATGGTAAAAACGATACGGAAAGGAAATACCTTTCTAACCTTCAGTGAGGACGTTATGATTTATCAAGTAGTAAGCTTCGGTCTTCTCTTTCATCAGTCTTCGTCTCGATTACCTAAACCTATCCTAGTCCGAGGTTGTAGAGTAGACTTATCAAGGATTGTGTTTTTGTCTCATAAACTTGACAACTGACTTGAGATAGCAACATCAGTGGGTTCAACCGAGCAATGCTCTAACATGATCAAACCCTTCCTTAGGCATTTAATCTCTCCATATCAGGCTGCTTTTGTGCCTACTAGATCAATTCATGACAACATCATTGTTACTTATGAATTAATTCATACTATGAAGCACAAGAGTGACTATGGTGGCACAATGGCCCTTAAGTTAGACTTGTCTAAAGCTTTTGATAGGCTAGAATGGAAATTTTTAATTGGAGTTCTTGAAAAGTTTGATTTTAGTGATGCATTTTGTAATTTGATTTATCAATGTATTGCTACTGTCACATTTCTATTTTTCTAAATGGCTCACCATGTCAGGAATTTAGACCTACAAGAGGGATCTGACAAGGGGATCCACTGTCCCCTACTTTTTCATTTTAGCTACGGAGTTTCTTAGCAGATCAGTTCTTCAAGCAAAGTCTACTAAGGTCATAACTGGTATTAAGGTAGCAAGAGGTGCACCTGTTATTTCTCACATACTTTTTGCTGATGATATTCTCATCTTTGCAAATGCAAATATGAAGACTATTGACAGTATCCTTGATATTGTCAATCAATTTGGTAGCTATTCAGGTCAATTACTCAATTTTAATAAGTCAGTGTATATTTTAGTAAGAACCTTAGTGATCCTCGTTGTGAAGACTTAGCTAGAGCCTTGAGAATGACCATAATCAAAGACTCCAGGAAATATTTAGGAGTACCTCTTGTAATAGGAAGAAGTAAGACTGTTTCTTTTCATCCTCTCATTCAGTTTTTTGATGCTAGACTCAAGAAATGGAAAGGTAAACTCTCAATCAAGCAACTAGGTCAACCATGGTTAAGCATGTGTTAAATGCCTTGCCAGCCTATTTGAAAAAGCAGGGGTACCGAAATACTACCAACTTTCCGTTTGGGCTCATGAGACTTATGATCAGATCTGGACAAATTGAATTTCAATATCCAAATCTGTATAACCTGAATTGTGATCACAAGTGATCAATTCCTACAAAGACAAGTCTCTGTAATTCTTTATTCAAGATTTGAAATCAATGTCGGGTTATGAATAAAGTACAACTTGTGTTGCTTTAATTATATAATCAGAAATATAATGCGAAAAGTAAAAGCACACAAGACACCAGAGATTTTTTCAACGAGGAAACTACAACCTGTAGAAAAACCTCGGGACCTCGTCCAGATTGAACACCACACAGTATTAACTGTTTACAAACACTAACCTACTATCAGACTTCAGATTGGGATGTAGAAGAGACCGATTCCACCCTCCAAGTGAATCAACTACTTTTGCACTCCTTACATCTCTTGGATCCCGCAAGACCCTACGCACTTGATTCCCCTAGCTAACGTCCTTTACCGGCCTAGGAGTTGCTTTAACCGTTGTTAAAGGCTTGTGTCAATAATTCCGGCTTTGCAACCTCAATTATCAATTGTATGTTTGAACTATCCTCTATCAGTTCGACATACGTAAAGCGACTTCCTTCGGATTGCTCCAGGTCATACAGAAATAAACTTACAAGATTGGGCTTACGCTGAAAACCTAGTAATCAATGCCAACCTCGTCTCTACCTCAATTGTAAAAAGAATCACTTAAGAAACTTATACAATTAGAGCTAACTGGGTCTTACAACACGTCGTGCAGCCTTGCGTTGCTTCCTTAAACCCTGTAGTTGCGTATCAGTTCTTGAATGGCCTTATTGCAGAAGAGAAGGACCGTAGAATAGACAAGAACGTTATCAGGCAACCAAGGTTACAGGTTAATCCGATTTCAACCACTAAGGTCTCAATCTCCTACCTCTGCTTCCCAACTCTCAAGAGAAGTCTTTATAGTCGTTAGGTAAATCCTACAGAGGAACTGCTACCTAATAGAGGATGACTATACCACAACAAGCTTTCACCTAAGTGAAAAGAGTTTACGATCAATTCCACAAAGAAACTTCATGTATGCTTGATGCTTGTGGTTTTCGTTCTGAATCCCTCTATTTATAGCACTCAATAAGATAGGTTGCTTAGGAATAAATCAACTAGTTATTGTTCCAGAAGTTTAGCAAGTGCCCGTGTAAAATGAACCTGTTACTTGACTTGCACACAAAGAAACCTAGATTTATCTCAATTGGAAATCTTTATAATTTATTTGTCAAGTGATTTGTTAGCTCAAAATCACTTCAAGATTGATATCCAACAGACCAGAGATAATCTTTATCTTATTGACACATTGAGAATCGTTAGATGGACCACAAAAGATATTTTCGTGATAACCAAGTCCAACTAAGAGATAAAGGAGTCAGAGTTTAACCCGTGTGAAATTCCAGAGAATATTAACTTGGACGGTTCGTGAACCGTCCTTCTGAATTCCGGAAAAATTCATCGAATATGTGGTTCACGTACATGTACGTGTACAAATTGATGTTTTGGAACTCAGGAGTAAAATCTGGAGTCACTGTTCATGAACCGGTTCGTGAACCGCCGTTGTTCAGAATTAGGGTTTAACTGGATCCGCTGGAAGTTTTGGGTTGGGCCAGTACTTAGACGTGTTATTACGCCCTCAGCTATAATCCACTGGACTCTTGCTCAAGAGTACTCCTTTAGATTCACCCATATCCTACAAGTGATTTGTAAGCAAACCATTGCTATGAAAAATTGTATCGCATCTATCTCACGCATCTTGTAACGTATTTGTGGGAACCAATACTAACATAACACATGGTTATGTAGACAAAAATACGATCTCAATCGCTATTAGTATCTCTACTAAAGTAGCCGACTATTTCGAAAGATATAATAAGTAGAATAGAAGAATTTCCATAAAAGTCATAACTCCTACTAACCTTTTGTCGATGAAGAATAATTGATGTCTTCTTTGTCTCCACAGTCTTCGTCTTCAAGGTCTCTACTACTTTGTCCATATCCCAATTCCGAAATATAAACTCTAGTAGGCTAAATCAAGAATTGTGTTTTTGACACCTAAAACTGACAACTAGCTTGACATACTGACGCTAGTGGGTTTCACCGGACAATGCCCTAACACTATCAAATGGGATGTTTCAAATTACCAAAAGGTCTGTTAGATAAGATGGATTCTATATAGACTCATTTTTGGTAGGGTCATAAGGATGATAAATTTTATTGCTTGGGATAGTATGTGTAAGCCAAAAATTCTAGGGGGTCTAGGTTTTAGTAATCTAGAGCACTTTGATATGGCTATGTTTAGTAAGTTAGCCTGGAAAGCTTGATTCTGATGCTTTATGGGTCAGAATAATCAAAACCAAAGAATATAGAGACAAAAAGATTTTGCATTTAGATAAATGCAAAGATGATTGTTCATGGGTGTGGAGAGGTATTTATGATGGTATGATAATTGTTAAACAATTTTCTGTTTGGATTGTCAGACGTGGAACCAAAATAGACATTTGGCTAGATGTTGGGTTATGGGGTTGGATAAACCTCTTGTCCCTCTAAATGGTGCACCTAATCTGGCTAGTTATACTAAGGTCAGTGACCTTTTTGTTGATGGTACCACGACCTGGAATTCCAGTTTGATTAAGAGCCTATTTGATCTTAATACTGCTAATAAAATACTCACTATGAAGGTTGCTACAACAAGTGAGGATAAACTCATTTGTAAGCCTGATAAGAAAAAAAAAATCTGTTAAAAGTGCTTACAGTTCTTTGTGTAAGACTAATAATAGAAATTATAACTCCCTCGTTGTTGGTGATGCAGATAAATGGATGAATTTGTGGAAAACTAAGTTGCCACACAAAATATTGTTTGTGTGGAGATGTCTAAAGAAATGCTTATCAACCAGGGATTTCAAGATACAAACAAGATATATATACTCATTGCAGTCTTTGTGAAGCTGATTCAGAAACTCTTCGTCATCTATTCATAGACTGCCCTTTTGCTAAAATTGTTTGGTCTGGTGTAGGATTTAATATAAACAGTACTATCTTGCATTACTTTAATATTTTTAGCTGGATAACTAGGTGTTTTACCTCTAACTATCCAAGCTCCAATAGTCAGAGTATTTTTGATCAGCTTGCTTTGAGCATGACCACAATATGGATGATATGAAAATCTCGATGTAACCTTATTTTCCAGGGTACCAAACTTAAGGGAGTAAGTACTATTGCAAGGATTAAACAATTAGCTTCACAATTCACTACTTGTGATTCTGGTTGTAATAGCAGTATGATTTGCAGATTAAGGAGTGGATTCCTCTTGATTCTGATTATGTTAAAGTGAATGCCGATGCATCTTTCAATAGTGATACAGGTGACGATAGTACAAGACTGACTATTCGTGATTTTGCAGGCAAATGTATCGAGGCAAAAGGAAGGTATCACCATGGAGGAATAAAAGAGGAGCTCAATGCAGAAAAGATGGAGTGTGCAGCAATCGTTGAAGCAGTTCAGTGGATCAAGGAGTTGGGTATTCAGAAAGTAATCTTGGAGTCTGATAATGAATATGTAGTAAAGTCGGTGAATGAGATGGAATGTTGTGTTCACTGGTCCAATCAAAATGTAGTTCTGAACATCAAAAGAAGCTATATCTGGTGGTTGTTTTTAGTTTTGTAGGTCAATAAATAGGTTAGCCAACAGTGTGGCACATAATCTAGCTAAGAAGGCTAGAGAGGAAAGAAGTAGTTCTGAATTTCTGGATAGTTTTCCAGATGATATAGTCAAATGGCTTAGTAAGAATTTCCATGTACTAGCTACTTAAATTTTTCAATGAAATATTGCATAAAAAAGAAAAAAAGAAATTGATGACAATTAGAAAAAGAAATCACTTGGAAAAGAAGAGGAATGGGATAAAAAAATCACTCTAAATCAAAATTCATTAACAACTCTCACTTATCTGTCTTCAACATTTCAAGTAAGAAATCACTCCATGAGTCAATAGGTCCAGGCAGACACCAATGAACACAATCATTATACAAAGTCACATTCTCTTGCGGCCAATGTCCATAACTACTTGGGTGTCCATCTGGTCTCAATAACGTTGCCGGTGTTATATCCATTAACCTAAACCGCTTTCCTGTCTTCTTCCCTTCTTCTTTTGCCACCCTATATTCCTCCATCTGAGCATTGTACAAGGACAAACCTTTAGGTTCCAACTGAGTTTCATTACTCTTAAATGGCTTCTTTCTATGACAATTTGCCCCTTGATTCCATGTCCCGCCTTCAAAATGCGAAGGTGCAAATGTTCTTAAATATGTCTTACCTTTAAATTTCGGCGAACTATTTATCGCCTTAAACGCCGTTTGAAATGCCTTTGCATAACCATAAGACATTGGGAAATCTTTGACACCATCACGTAAACAATAAAAGCAGCCTACGAGTTTACCATTCTCATAAAACATAGCGGGACGGTAGAACCAATGTCCAGCAGAGAGGATTATGTAGTCGAATTGATGTAGCTTAGTTGTCCATTTTAAGTCGAATTCATCTAGGTACAAATTGAAGAGGCCGCTGTTTGTAGGTCCATTTACTTCCTCTTGTTCAGATCTTACCAAATATGGCGTCCAAAAGGTTTGAATAGTGAAGCTGTAATTGGTATATTTCCATCGTTTAAAATGCCACTCATCAGTTGATGATATCTCTACTGGATTCTCCACCTAATGATCGAAAAAAGAAAAATCAATCCAATAATCATCAATTCAATTTTTAAGGTTAATTGGATAACTTTATCTTTTCTTCTTTGAACTATTTGGACAGCTTTATCCTGTAGGCTCACATTTACAACTAAAAGCTAAAGTCCAGATTCTAAACACCAAAAGTGTGAGGTGTAGATTCACACAAATAGATCTCAATTGTGCAAAAAACAGCTGTGGGGAAAAAAGCTGTCTCTAGTCTTTGTAGATTCAATATAATTAAAACCAAAATCTGATAACAATTACTTTACCAAAAGAAACATGGATCTTATAATGGAAATTCTCAATGATGTTGAATTTTGCTATATTGTAAATGAAAATCAAGGTGTATTATGTTTGGCATGAGATGTTATTGATTGACTATCAATTATACTAGAAATGATGTGAGAATTATACTAAGATCTGACCTTAGAGAGGAGGCACATCAACGACTGCATTTGATTTCTCCCAACAGAATCTCCAACAAACGCCATAGATTTCCCTCTAAGAAGCTCCAAAAATTGAACCGGATCAAAAATAGGCAATTCACAATCATTCGGTTTCCACCTCCATTTCAAGAAATCAGTATCAGGTCGGCCATACTTCATACAATTCTGATGATCATGAATGTAATTACAAGTTGCGTTTGTGTAATAAGTTGCTTCTGGATTCCAAATCCATTCTCCCCGGAAAATATCACATCCCAATTTCAAATCAAAATAAGAAGAAGAATAAGAGATTAGATTAGGATAATAAAGAGGAATTACAGTGAGAAGAAGAAGGATTGATGATGTTGTTAAGAAAATGAATTTTGGTGTGTTTCGAAGAATATTGATCATTCTAATGAAAAGGAGTTTAACCAAGTGAATCTGCTTCATTTAGGAGGGAGAGAAGAGAGAGGAGACCTCCCCCTGAGAAAAGTGGAGGAAATGAAAGAATTTTGCTAAACCCTAGACAGGTTTTACTTTGTCGGAGGGTTGCCGCTGGACTGATTAATGGACGAGTAGTGGTGGGTGGGACCGTAGTAGGTACGTATTATTTTATAATCATTTTTTTTTTGGATCGTTGATGACAGAGCACAAGATATTCCCTGAAATCAAGTCGAGACACGTGGGAGAGAGTGGGTCTCCAGTTCAATCAACCGGTAATTACAGATTTCCAAAGAGATTAGTCCCACCACGGGATTATCTTAATCTGGTGTGGTTTCTCAAGAGAAAGGGATTATATTGGCTTTCGGTTTTAAAATCAGTTGTTGTACACGTACCGAAAGTCTAAACCGATCCTCGAAGAAACCGTGCCATCTTTATAAACATGCATGATTTCTCGGTCGAGGCCAGTTCATAAGTGACGGGCCTGGTTCATTGGTAGGAGGTGATTATTCATTTTTTCGAAATGCTAACGTAACCGTCTCCCCTAAATTTTTAGAGGAGCACTGGTCAGTGGTGTGCACCTGTCTGCTCAATTTTTGTGGAGTCTATGATGAATACGTTTAAATTTCTCTTTTAAAATTGGAAAAAGTGTTGCTCGTGTTATTCGAGTCGAGCATAACTAGCTGCTTTGCAACTAATTGTCAAGAAACTTGGACGACACGCTATTTAATATGGGTTTTTGATAAGTATTATCATAACCAATTATTCTTCTTGTCTATAGTTATTTAGGTGTTGTTGTTCCTTAATCTTTTATTTGTTCATTAGTTTTTTATTGAGAATTTTCATTTTTCTATCATATAGTAATTGGTTCATTCATTTGCACCAGAGTTTTTGAAAACCCAATTTTACATCATTTACCTGAGTTTTGGAGAACTAATGATACACAATTTGTAAGAAATATGGTTTAGGTTTTGTTGTTGTTCACAAAGAAAATTTCTGAAAATTGGAAAGGTGTAATCAAATATGAGAGACACATTGATTAAGGAATTATTCTCGACCACAAAACAAGAATCAAATTGATATATGGCGAATTCTTTACAACTTTACCGTACTAGCAACCCTAGAAAAGATATAAGCTCATATATTCCGAAAATTCCTTATATTCACCTAAAGGAATAAGTTCTCTTCAAGGATTCTATTCATGTGAGCACCTAGAATAAACTCTCTAGATAAAACTCACTTTAATGCATTAGGTTCTATGAGATAGGTTACTCCTAGTGATGAGCACATAAGCTCGACTCATACACTAGTGTAAACTTCTACATACATGTGTTTAACAAAATCTCTTCATCAACACAAATATATTGCTACTTGTGTCGAGATCTCCAAGACAATTACGGATCTAGAAAATCTCGACTAGCAATTGCTAATCAACGATTCAATTTCGAACTTGAACAATCAAATAACACTTTATAATATTAACATGGTAAAACTTGAACAATAAAGAGAACAATTGCGGAAAATCGCTTATTTAATATCAATCATAAATCATGTCTCAGGTTTTGAAATCAACCCTAACCAATAATAAAGCTTAGCTACTCATGGTCTTGTAAAGAAAACAGTAATATCTTGTTGAAATAAAGAACAAAACTAAAGAGCAAAAATAAGAAAATCAAACTTAGTTTTTTTCAAGCTTTTTCTCCAACTGCGCCCTAAATCTGGATGTGTAAAAGATAGTATGTCATCTGCTGCTGCTGCGCCTCCAAAAACAGTGGTAAAAGATGTCCTCTAAAGCTCTCCTGCGCATCCTTTTATACCTCTCAAACCCTCCAAACTTCTGTATCCAAATCTGCTCACAACTCTAACAGGCATCCACTCTTGATTATCCAACATCCAAGCCCAGTTCAAATCATCTCCAGCCCACTGCCAATTGACCCTTTACACATCCACAAGAAATCAACTCACATTGGCACCGTTTCTGACAACTAGAGCACAAACTGAAATCTCCTGATTTGTACCCATACTGCCAACTTCAGGCCATAACCCTTCACAAAACCTTGGCCAAGAATCCTTGCAACATCCACCAACAACATTGCTACAGCATCTCCACAAACCTACCAAAACTGCACTACCCTGCTGCCATATTTGCTCGTATCACTCACAAGTCACCAGTACAGCCGCCAAAAACCCATCTATTGTTGGAAATCTTGCAACAATCAAAGTAGATATTAGATGTATCAGTATAATATGTAAAATATCGAATCTCAAAGCAAACCCTAAAAGCTTCTACGAGGACAGAGTCGCCTGTTCAACAAACTGCCCTTAACACAATAGCTTGCGGGTACACTAAAGAAGAGTGATACTATACCCCTACAGCGAGGATGTGTCCAGGATAAAACTGCCCGATGTGATGATCGTCAACACAACAATCACCACCCAATCATGAACTTAGCAACAAAGAAGGAAGAAGGTAAAACCCAAAGAGATAGCCGCTTTATGCATATCTATAAATCAGGGTTTTAAGTCTACTTTTAAAAAAGAGAAGGAGAAAAACAAAAGAGTTTAAAAAAGGAAAGACACTTATTTTCGTGTAAAACAAGTTTTTGGTTTTCATAAAACAAATTTTCTTTCCTTGTAAAACACTGAAATAATAAAAGAAATATTTTGTAAAACTCTAGAAAATATTCCTAATAAATATATGATCTTGTGTGACATACACGTGCGTCAAGACACAACCAAAGGTAAGTGTCTTCTGCCCACCCGTGTCCACCCATATATAAGTAAGTAGTGACACTTGTTATATGGTGGCATCCATCTCTAGCCAGAATGGTACTAAAGGTTCATCTTTCATTCACCCATATGAAAATGAGTAAGTATCCATAGAGACCGACAGGTTCTACGATCAATTCACACCAAGACCAAAAAACTCAAGTTAATGAAAAACTCATTGAATACTCATTTTCTCCAACATCTATCTCCTCAAGCCAGCAGCACACAGCTTCACCTGAAGTAATCCCGCAAACCCATCATTATACCAGCTGCAAAAGCATCTTTTGTAACACCAACCATCAACCCATAAAACCACCAGATTCTGAACCACACCAGCTACAAAACATCACAACAGAAGACCACAGCAGCAGAACAACACAGCAGCTACAACGAAACCTTATTCTCTACTGATTCTAACAGACAGAACTTGACCCGAATCATCGCCAGTCCTAGCTCTAGCTTACTGTAAGTCAGCACCAAAACCTCCTCTGTAAGTCAACCAGAAAAACTCCAATAACTAGCAACGGTAAACCTCCTCCTTTCTTTTCGAAAACCAGTGACTGCATACCACTACAACATCCTCATGTACTTGCCAGAAACATGAACAGAAACCTTGCAAAAACACTCCCAACACCATAACTCCCTGCTTCAAAACCCCAGCCATCTCAAAGCCGTTAAACTCCTCAGAACTCGTAACACTAGCTTAGTTCAGTGAACAACAGCTCATTCAGATCCTATATCAAACAGTTTATGAGCACCAACTAGTATGAGCAGAGATGACCGAGTTCTGCTTCTTCTAATCCATTTCTAGATCTTCTTCCCTGCATTCAATCATTCAACACAAAACCCATTTATCTAGTTCATTCAAAGACCTAAAATCTCTGTCGATTTCTTCATTCTTCACTGCCATTTAACACCACAGATTCGTAATCAAAACTCTCTTGTAATCAGCCATGCAAACTCGTCCAGATCCACAGCAAATCAATGACTCCTACAGCCAAAAATTGAAATTCAATTTACCATGAAGTTGAGCTTCACAAACCCCCTTGTCGTTCAGCCATCCAAACCCCAGAAAACCACCAGAAATTGGCCACATAACAAACCCATTTCTTCACCGTCGTTCCTTGATCTGAATTGAGCTTCAGGACACCATGGATCAGCACCATAACCCGCACTAATGTCATCAGCAGCAGTACTTCTGTTGAGTTGATTCAGCCCCTTGTTGAATTCACACATCAAACCACAAAACCAGCAGCCTCGATCCCCTTCTACAGCTGAAAAATCATCCATCTCCACCACACATTCCTGTTACAAGCTTCCTCTCTATCTCCACTTCATAATCTTCTCTTAATCTCTTGTGTAAATTCACTGAATCAAGCCACAGAGATGGCTAACTCACTGGGAAAGCTTGAGGCAGAAAATGAACATTTCTCAACTTGAGATAACCGGAGATATGTTCCATATATTTATATTGATTTACACATATTAGGAAAGACTGGATATACAGCCGAAAGATATCAAAACAAAATCTAAAGAAATCATTTCTTTCTTATTCTGTAACACTCCCCCTCGATCTAAGCGGGTGATTACAAACAGTAAGCTTAGAGCGAAGATAAGAGAAATGTTGCTTCGGTGTGCGCTTAGTAAAGATGTCAGCGATTTGATCTTTGGAGCACACAAACCTGACAATCAACTGGCCACGTTGAACTCCTTCACGCACGAAGTGATAATCAATCTCTATATGTTTCGTACGTCCATGAAAAATAGGATTCATAGTAAGATATGTAGCACCAAGGTTATCACACCATAAAACAGGTGGTGTGCATACTGGAACTTGAAGTTCTTTGAGTAAAGACTCAATCCACATGAGTTCAGCAGTTGCGATTGCAAGACCTCTATACTCGGCTTCACAACTAGACTTGGACACAGTTTTATGCTTCCGAGAACTCCAAGAGATAATATTCGAACCTAAGAAAACACAATAACCACTTGTAGAACGTCTATCAACTGGATCACCATCCCAATCAGCGTCAGTATATGCTTGAAAGCTGAGCTTCAATGAAGGAGAAGGGCGTAAAGTAATACAATACGAAGAAGTACCTTGTAGATATCGTAGAATCCGTTTGACCAGAAGTATATGTTTATCAGTTGGGTTTTGCATAAATTGGCAAACTTTGTTGACTGAAAATGCTGGCTCCGGGCGTGTGATCAACAAATACTGTAAACCACCAACAAGACTTCTATATTCTGTAGGATTGGACAACGGAGTTCCACCTTGTGGATTTAGATCGGTAGAAGTAGTGAAAGGAGTACTCACAGGCTTTGCTCCTTGCATATTAGCACGAGCTAACAAATCTTCTATGTAACGTCGTTGTGAAAGAAACAAACCGTCAGAAGTTCGTGTAGCTTCAACACCTAGGAAAAGAGATAATTCTCCGAGATCCTTCAAAGCAAATTCCTTGTGTAAAGTGTCAACCAGATTTTTTAGACAAGATGGAGAAGATAGTAGATTCAGAAACACTAACTCAATGTTGCATTCGAAACTCACGTACTATTTAGGTTTTCTGATTTTCTAGTTTTTATATTTTTCAGAAAATTGATTCGAAACTGCGTGAACAAATACAACATACATACATATTTTTGTTTTATATTTTTTAGTTAATTTTTCATGGACAGATTCGAATCAGACGCAAGTAACTAATAATAATTTTTATTTAATGTTTTTCGAAGCTGAAAAATAGCAAAAGAAATAAAAATCTACTAATAATCTTTTTATTTTATTTCATAAACATTTCGAAACATGAAAGACTTAGAATATTGTATAGTCATCTTACAACTTTCTTCAAAAATCGAAAATAGAGAACAGACTTTCAGAGACTGGATTCATCACTTTCAACAATCTCATTGGAATTCCTATGGGATTGATGATCATGTTTTTTCAAGGAATAGATCTGGTCAAGTATCTCTCTTGCAGTAGCAAGTTTTTCTTTGAGAAAGAAAATTTTTCCTTGAGTACACAACATCTCTTCAAATAGTTCTCCTCTGACATCAGAAGGTGAGACAAAATTATCTTTTAGAATGTCAAATTCTGCTTCAACATTACTCAATCGAAAAGAAGCATTAGCAGAATTTTGCTCAAACTCCCTGCAGCACGTAGACAGATTGCATGTTTCGGTATGACTGTCTATTGGGGAGTCCTTCATCTTCTTTCGAGAGTACTAGTCCGAAACTCCTTTTGACAGGATCACAATCTTCCAGATTCTTTGTCATAGAAATAGTCAGGTGATTTCGAAAACAAGAAAAGGTGTTTCGAAACTATTAGACTTGGGACTTGCCTTTATATAAGATTTTAATTTTTATTTATGGAAATACAAAAACAAAAAGAAATTTAGGTAAGGCAATTTCCAAAATATAGATTTTAAAAAGATCTTCGAATCTACTATTTCAAGGTCTCACACATATGAGAAGAGATCCCAAATATATTATTATTTTTAAAAGATTTTATTACTATTAATCTTATTATGGACTTCTAAATTATCCTAGTTTTACAACAACAACATCTAATGACACTTCATAAGTTTAAGTGGTAGATTTTGCTTGATAGGACACAGTATGAGATTGTGTACTATATGATTTCTTACGGGTTTTAGTAATCCTTTTTGAAACAACAATATTGCATAAACGAGTTGTGACATTATTTCTTTCACAGGAAAAGGGAGAACAAGAAGACTTACAATGTTTACTTCTTTCAGAGATAATTGAAGAATTTTCGTATTCAATACCAGATTCTGATGACGATGTCTTCTGATTTCTGTCTAATTCTTGAAGTAAATCATTCACCCGTTTAAGAAGTCTCTTTCGTGATCTACACCAGTTCGAGAGATGACCTTTCTTCTTACAAAACGAACAGTACAAAACTATTTTGGAAAGATTATTCCTTGAGGAAGTATGGGCAGTGTCCTTAGTCAGATTTTCTGGAGATGGGACAAAGTCTTTGTTCATGTCACGATTCTTTTGACAAGCATCAGAGCGATCATCAAGGAGATCTGCGATCGAGCTTTTGAATTGATTATGAACATCTCGAAGGTCTGACAGTTCCTTCTTAACATGACTCAATGAGGACATTGTTTCCTCTAGTACTTTGATACGAGATGAGAGTGTAACATAATGTTTCTTCCGATCATTTGTAGACTGTTGTAAAGAAGCTATCATACGACCATCAAGTTTTTGTTTTGTGGTTAAATGATCACACAGAAGAGTGAGCTCTCTCATTTTCTCAAGAGTATTGATGAGATAGGTGTACCTTTCATTATCCTGATCTGAGGAATAACTGCTTGTGTTGTTAGATCTTTCATCATACATACTTGAATCTTTAGTCGAGTCATTTTCTGATGATGTTTCAATACTAATAACACATGGCTTAGAACCAGGTATTCTTATGTTAACAGGTTGAACATTGGGTGAATGTTTTCCTGTCCAACCAAATCTCGAGGGTCTACTGACAGAATCATTGTTCTAACTCATGGTTATTCTTATAGGTTGGATCGAGCCAAACACAGATTGT
>JAJJMA010050438.1:0-11673 GCA_023529015.1 Papaver nudicaule | reverse complement strand
ATGTAATTTCTCTCAAGTGAATGACAATTAAGTACAGCTCTCTACACAAATTTCATTCTTTTCTGCTAGGCATTCCCACAAACAGTTAATCTGCGTTAAATAGTAACCCAACAACTTCTCCGTGGTGCATCCACTAATTCATAAACATTTACTCATCCATCAATCAGGTAAGAAAACCTGTACAACAACGTTTTAAAGCAAATAAACTTAGGGCTTCTTAGTTCTTACCAACTCATTAGAGGAACAATATTTTTTAAGCAATTAACCTTCGGATTCCTTACCAATTCATTAGAACAAACTGGAGCATGGAATACTTCTATATTAGGTCTCTAAGTATGGGGGCTAGAAAGATTGAAACCGAGATTTAAGAATTGAATTCGGGAGAAGTTTCTGAAATACTTACAGTTAACTCCCTTTAATTTCTTCTCTTCTTTCTCTTCTTCTCCAATACTTGAATCCTTAACTATATCACCACCTCTATTACAAATTGGCTCGATTTTGTTGTATGGTTTGAAATTATAATTGAAGAAGGTGGTGATGTTGTTTCTGATTACAGAAGTAGGGTTGAATCTAGTTCTGATGGAGTCAGACATCATATTCATCATTAATTGCTAGAAACGGAGCAGAAACTTGAGGTTTCTTATCAGGAAAACGTTAATGGAGATGGAGATGATTTAAGTTCTGGTTTTTGAGTCCAGATAGAAGAGAACGTTTCGAGAGAGAGAAGAAGAAAGGGCGAATTACGTATTACCCCTGGTTTCTTTAATATTTACGGCAAACTTAGTGAAAACGTAGGCAAAACTTAGAGGAAATATGGAGGGGTAACTTAGTGTTATCAAGTGCGAAAAAAGACTTTACCCAATCGATGGCCATAATCGCCTCTGGGCGTTTAAAATCCTAAAATCTAACGGATTATATGAATAGTACAAACGAAATTTTTTGTTGGATTTCTGGCTAATCCTGCGGCTGCGGTTTTAAGTTGAAAAGATCAATGGCTACGAAGAGTGAAGGTTTAAGAAGTGTTGCTTGCCTTAAAGAGGGGGAGATACTAACGAAATTATAAAAGAAATATAGTATAAAACATGTTTCAAAAAAGAAATATAATATTTAAATTTAAAATCATACAAAAATCATTTCTAAAGAGAAATTCTGCACATACTCTCGTAGAAGATTAATTTTCGGCCTCTCGAAAAATTTGAGGGCAGCTCGCTAGATGACAAAAGTAGGTTAATAGACTAAAATACCCTTAAAAACCATGAGATTACCAAATTACCCTCCACTAATCCTAATCTTAACCCAACCCAAAAATTCTCCTAATCTATTTCAGTTTTCTTCTTCTTCCCCACCACTGCCGAAAAAAACAACTTTTTTTTCCCTCTTTTTTCTTTCGTTTAAACGACGAATTCATCGACGAATTCATCGACGATTAACGAAATTTCTCCGTCGATTAAATGGCGCCGAAAGCGTCGAAGAAATTAATCCTTAAAGTCTCCAATAAACCCAAGGATGCATCATCGAATCGAAACGAAGAAGAACAAGGGTACACCGGTGAAGGAAGTAGCCAAATCGATGCTACCGGAGAGGAAACCCCCCCAATACCACCTGAAATGCGTTATAGAAGGTGATTTCAGCAACCCCTATTGAATTATTTGAGTTTCCTTGATAAACATACATCGAATCGATGATTTTATCTTCCATTAATGTTGAATTTTTCGAACCCAGAGAGAATTTCGGCCTAGACAGTGTTTTAGATCCTAAGCCGAAATGATTTCGGCTTGGATAAATTCAGATTTGTCTAGGCCGAAATTTCAGATAGGTGATAGCTGGCAGTTTGTTTTTCGGCCTAGAAATAATTCTAGATCTTAAGCCGAAATAGTTTCGGCTTTGAGAAATTCAAATATTTCTAGGCCGAAAATTCAGATTAGGTGGTAGCTGGCACTTGGTTTTTCGGCCCAGGCGATAGAATATCTCTCTAGGCCGAAACTAGCAGCATAGCTGCCATTTTCATCTAGTATTTTCGGCTTAGATAAACATATTATCGTGTAGGCCGAAATTGTTTCTGTGTAGCATGTTTAGATGTTTTCCATCCTAATTACATTGTGTTTTATTGATGAATGTTTCAATGATGGATGTTTTTATGATACCACAGGGGAATAAGAGGGGAAGTTACTCCCGTTGTAAATGCACCAACACTAGACGCCCGAGTCGGCCAGAAAAAAATATCGGCTTCTGCAAGGGCTAAGGGTACAGCCCCGGTAGCGGCTGAGGACGATGATTTGTTGCGGGCATTTCTTCCCATAGGGGGGCCTGTCATCCAAGAACCAGGAGACATGCCAAGAAGAGTTGATAGAGAGGAGGAAAGCGAAGATGAGAACGTTTACGAAAATGATGACGCTAGGAGAAAAGGAAAGAAACCAAGGATACCAAAAAAAAAGGCAAACAGAAAGAAAAACACTTCTACTTCTGTAGAAGAAGAAGGAGAAGGCAAAAAAGAAAGACCAAAAGGCACACATGTTCCTACGGACGATAAGTTCCTTGTTCAAGATGACGAACCCGACATCGGTCTTCCTCGAGATGGGGGACAAGTGCTCATTGGCTACCAGCAGTCTTGGGCATCAGTCATCTATCGGATGAAGGTATTTGCCTAAACCTTGGTTGTTGTTTTCATTATGTCTTCTTCGCGATAACTAAGTCGTTTTGGATTAATTAAAACGATGATTTTGTAGGATCACAAAGATGCAGTCCGGCTTTTGAGAAATCAAAGCGCGGCTGTTTGGGACATCAATGAAGAATTACAACCCATCCAAGATTTGGTTAGACAATCGGGCCTATACCCAGCGGTCATCCATAGACAGAGGGAGTATGACATGGTGACATGCTCCGCTATGGTGGAAAGGTTTCATCCAGAGGTGTATACCTTTCAGTTTCCGAAATATAAGGTGGGATTCACTTTAGATGATCCTGAGAAGATTCTTGGTCTTGCGGTCGATGGGGTGAACCCGTGTGCCGAGTATGCGTCGAAGGATTGGGACCAACTAAAAGCTTTGGCCCTAGAGGTTCTTGGTTGGGATTCATCGAAGACCACTTTCGAGTTCGAAGCGTCCGTGGCCGAGAATCAAGATCGTCATAAAGTTAAGAAGGGCTCCAAGATCAAGTTGGCTAAATTGAAGGCCGAGTTCGGGGGAACCAAGAAAAGCGAACTAAAAAGACAAGAAGACATAAGCAAAGGAGTAGAGCCCGGGCCCCCCGTGGACCCTGACCACTATAAGTACCATGCAGGTGCGTATTTGTTGTACACTCTTGGAGCTGTTTTATTTCCTGACAACACTGGAAACAAGGTGAACGCGCATTTCTCCAATGGTTGAGTCCGTTGGAGAAAACAAGGAAGTACGCTTGGGGTACGGCTACTCTGGCTTACCTTCTTGATGGCCTGTCAGTTGCCTCTAGGCGGCATCCGGTTAATCTAAGGGGGAATTTCAGCTTGCTCCAGGTAATCGTCGGCTTACATTACCCCTTGAATTCAATTTCCTGCATACACAGGGTCATTTTCGGCTTAGGATTCACCTTACACTTATGAGCCGACATAGTTTCGGCTCTGAGTGTTGTATATTTATCTGGGCCGACACTGTTTCGGCTGTGAGTGTTGTGTATTTGTCTGGGCCGAAAGCACTTCGGCTGTTAGTTTTGTATATTCTCTGGGCCGAAATTGTCACTGTTACTACCGTGTTGGCATAAACCCTAACATGGTGAGGTTTAATTTTATCGTGTTTTGTGTTTAGGCTTTTGCATATGATCATTTTAAAAGCTTGGTTCCAAAGTCGGATGACCCTACGCAGATGCCAATAGATCCCGAATGGGAGGAAGGTATGCCTACCGGAGGAAAGTGGGTTTTCAAGAAACCAAGGGAAAAGGGTAAGGTTGAGAAATTGATAGAAGTCAGGAAGAATATGGACAATTTCGACTTTGAAGATGTTGAATTCAACCCGTACAATATTGTCCAAGAGGAAGGAACGGAGGAAGTGCCATCAACCTCACTCGCAACCTACTACGGACCAATTTGGTACCCAGGAGGGAAACTTATATACGACCCAAGACGGATTCTTCGACAAATGGGAATTATACAAAATGTTCCGAGAGATGAAGATAATAAGTATAAGTTGGCGCCTCTAGGTCGTTCTTCGAATGCAACACAAAGCACTTTCGGAAACTGGATCCCCACATTTCACCCGGCACCGGACTATCAAACGTGGACAGATCGTTATAAAAACCTACTTCCTGCAACGGTTCACGCGTGGGACCCCGCTCTTTTCGATGAGGGCAGTTATTTGAAAATTGTAGGTAACGATGAGGAGCAAGCGGGGGGATATGCAGACTGGTATGCCCAACAATCTCATCCTTTAGTCATTAACCGGGCTCAACAACAAATTGCGGATGCCGAAGAAGCTGAGAGGATTGCAGAAGAAGCTGAGAGGGAGGCTGAGAGGCAGGCTGCTCTAGGTAACATCAAGGTTCCCTCGACTGCGGGAGAATGGAAGAAGATGTGTATGACCATGGTAAGTGTTTTCAACTGATTTTGTAAGTGTTTTATCTTTTTTAATGTTAAGAAATATCTAACTAATATTGTTATTTGCATGGCAATAGGTCAAGCAAGGAACCGCTCTTTTGAAAAAAGTGGGTGAAAAAATCAGGTGCAAAAAGGGAGGACTATCGGTTCAAGAGCAAGAAAAGTGCGTCGCGGATTTGACCAAAATCTTTGAAAAGGGTGAAGCTTCTCTTCGGGTGGAAGAGGCCCCAAAGAAGACCAAGAGGAGTCGGCAAGAAGACGAAGGTACGAGTGGAGGCAATGGAGAAGATGGTCGTGGTGGAGGAAAAAACAAGAGAGGTCGTTAATTAGTATTTCAAAACAATGATGGCTTATGGTTTTATTTTTAAGTACATTTGAATCGTTTAGGTTTCACTCTTTAAGTACATTTGAATCAGTTATGTTAAGTACAATGACGTGTTTTAATATATATATGTCTCTGTATGGTGTGTTTTGCATATAAGCTCTCTTGCGTGTTCATCATTTGCCAATGACAGAGTCAGTTTCGGCTCTGAGGGCATGTTAACACCCTGGGCCGAAAAGGTTTCGGCCCATGAACATGTTTCCATACCTAAGCCGAAACTGTTTCGGCTTACGTTATTCCATGTCGGCTGAGCCGAAACTGATCCAAGGCTTATTATATTAGAAATCAAATTTATTTTTTATACTTCTCTTCTACTTCTACTACTCCCTTACAACTAAAAAAGAACCTAAAGAAGAAACAAGACCCCCCCCCCTAGTCCAGCTCAACCGTCTATCAAAAAATAATGACTAGTAACACTCACCAAATCAGAACATTGGCATGGAAAGTGTGATTAGCAAACCTCATTCTGAAGTTGAAAACCTTGGAGCTCAACTAGAAGAATCAATCCCCCCAAATGAAGATCAATCGGAGCAAGAACAACTCGGGATGCGTCAAGGAAGGTATTATACAGATACCCATCCACTTATTTGTGTGTTTGATTGATATACTAGTTTAAACACAAGATTTATATGTTTTATTTACGTGCCCAGAAAAATTTTCGGCCCATAGATGTAATCAAACCACCCAGCCGACACTAAAGCACTTTATTGATAACTATATGGATTAGTTTCGGCCCAAACATTCCAGGAAAGTCTGGGCCGAAATTTTTTCTTATTTCCAGCTCCTTCCACGTGGATACTTCAATTTCGGCTCAAGTAGGTATTGATAAATGTAAGCCGAAAATTTGTCTGTCTTACTTGTATTGATATTTGCAACAGCGAGTCCCTTGCAATTGTTGTTTATGAACCTCCCCCACCACCAATTCGTGAGGATGATCCAAGAGTGATTGAAACACGACGTCAAAGGGATGAACACATTGATCCCCCTCTTCCACGACCACAACATTTGCGTGGGGAATATGCTCCTGGCCTGCGTAGGGATTATCGTGATTTTCTTCCTCAGCAAGTCGAAAGATTTGTCGATCATGATGAATGGCAAGCAAATGTACCTCGTAATCTTAAAAGAAAGAGGGTTGGTGAGGGTGTGGAAATTTTTCCTTGTGGTTGTACACTTTGCGTTGAAGTTGCACGTCTCCGTCCACTTGTTGAGGCCAATGGCGGACCGAGCTGGGAACTAATCCGCAGCCGAACACGGTTTGGAACTGGTTTCACTGGTTGAGTATTATTAAGTGTTTTGGTATTGTTCTTCTTTTATGTTATGGGCAGACTTAAACATCCTTTGATGGTGAGCCAATTGTATCGTTGAATTGTTATTTTGTTAGTTAAACTTTATGTTATGGGCAGACTTAAATACTATCATTTGGATGTGTACTGTTTAGATGCTCAACCTATATTTCGGCTTACGTTATTTCATGGCATGAGTGCCGATATTATTTCGGCTTACGTTATTTCATGTCGGCTGAGCCGAATCTATTTCGGCTTGCCTTTCCCTTCCTTTGTATGAGCCGAAACTTGTTCTGTAAAGTTCCAACGGTAGTATTTTCGAAAAAATAGCCGTTGGGGCTTGTTGTCTATATAATTCAAACCCATCCCAAACTCACTTGCAACCAAATTTCTATTCTAAATCTCTACTCCATAAAATGTCTCAACCTTCTTCATCCTCTTCTTCTCCTCCAAATAAAAAGAACATAACAAAGGAGATAATTGATAACTACTACTACAAAAAACCTTCATCTACATCTCCTCCTCTATTCACTCCACCTCCATTTAAGAGATGGTATCCATCTCCTCCTAGACACTATGGAAACCCAATTGTCAAGCGATGCAAAACTTCATCCGCATCCAAATCTTCATCCGGTTCTTCTTCTTCCTCATCTAACATTCAAAAACAACACAAGAATCCTCTAGACTCCCTACCCGATGCGCCTAAACCCCGTCCTAAATTTACGTGCGGTGAAGATATTTGTCTTTGTGGAAATCTTATGTTGTTGTATCCAACTCCGAATGAAATCAAAGGCCTTCGTTATGGAGTGAATTGGTCACGCTTGTGGTTTTATGTCCAACGAAACTTCAACGAAAAAACTCCCCGAAAAGTGGTGCGAGATGTGAATGCGTTGTCGGCGCGATGGAGCAAAATACACAAAAAGGTTCAAGAATTCATGCACTTGGGGAGACTAGTCCGAGCTCAAATTCAAGATGAGAACGAGGAAGAAAATGTGGCTAGGACTTTGAAGGAATGGCACCAATGGAAAGGGAAACACTTCAAGTACGAACAACACTACCATCTCATCAAGGATTTTCTCGTATCAAGATATTTGAATTGAGTTAGTTACCTCTTAATTAATACGGTTCTATCACTATGCTTTGATTATGTAATATGGGGTTATCATTAATGTAATGCTTTTATTTTATGAATGATGAATTTGGTATTTTAGAAACCGGCATAATACTTAATATTTAAAACTAAAGAGTTCGTCTTACAAAACATATAACAAAGCCAAGCCGAAACACAGAATAAATTTCGGCTTGTAACCACAAAACAAGCCATCTGCCGAAACAGTTTCGGCGCACCCGCAAAAAAAAAGTCTGAGCCGAAACTATAATATGGTTTGCATGGCAGAAATATGTAGTGTCGGCTCAGACAGTATAACAGCATACTGAGCCGAAATTGTCACTGTCCATCTCAACAACACCATTGAGAGCCTACATCCATTTCTTCAAGTCCTAAGTTCAAGTCCGGGATCCAATCTTTGTCATCTTCAATTGCTACGTTCAAATCCGGCACTTCTTCAATTATTTGAACCTCGTCATCCATTATTTGAAGGGCTTCTTGCATGTCTTGCATATCCTCAAAATCTTCATAGTCACACAAATTAATGCGGCCTTCACGTGCAACTTTAATGGTGTGCGCCTTCCACATCGCCATTTCCCCGGAGTAATCTTCACACCAATCACCCGAGTAGTTGGGGTCGTAGCCCGGCCAATATGCACTATACGACAATGGAGGTATTGGGCAACCCAACTTGAGCTTGAGACCGATGAAATGATTATTTTCAACAAAGGCAATAAAAAGCCTTCTACCCCTCAAAACTTCATCACAAGGAACTCCCGGAGGTGCATAAGTTTCACTAAACGCAACGGAGAATTGTGGACGACGCAATAAAATGTCTGCGCGATGAGGAAACCACAAATGGGAAACTTCATCCAATAATCCCTTGTAAGCACATCACTACCTAGTAGACGCTTTCTCATATTCTCATACTCCTCCTCTACTCCTTCGTCGCCTTTATCCCCACCTCTCAACATTGTGTAGTAAAAAGAACGGTTGCGTTCCAAAGTTTCGCACATCTTCTCGCGAATATACATGCACACGTCCCCCTTGTGCCTATCCTCCAAATCAAAAGGTCCTAATTGCTTCGCCACAACGTGAAAACCACAATTTCCATCTTTTGGGACATCTTCTATGCTCTCAATATGGTTGTGGATGATAGGTGGAAGCCAATCCAAATAGTCGTCTTCCTTCTTCTTTTTCTTTTTAAAACAAGAAGGACTCCATCCCCAGGTATCACTTTATCCTTATACCCGGCACACATATGTGGACATGGAAGTCCCATTGTTGTCTTTATCGGACAAGTACAATTTGCTCTTGGCCTATACTTATGCTTCACCGCCAATGCCACTTGCTTCATCACCAACTTAATACACAAATGGGAGACATTCAAACTTAAATGCCTTATCCATGTACAATCCTTCCCATCGAGAAGAGGTTCTTCGAACTTGCACACTTGGAGAAGGCTTTTTTCGAACTTCGTATGGATGTTTATAATAGCACTTCTATTATACTCACGTATAGCATCAAACACGGTGACAAAGGTGTCACGACATCCAAAGAGATTTACCTTCAACCGGTGGTGATCCGACTCACACATACTTGTTGCTTGGTTGTCGAAGTGTTTAATCTTGTTCGTAAACATATGCACGAACTTTTCCCGGTGCTTCAATACTTTATCTAAGTAGGGCATGATTTCCGGGTACTTGGTTTCTCCCCAATTATCAACCAAACGTTGGTAATTCCGGTTGTAAATCGCCAAGGTTTCGGAAAAAACCAATGCTTCCCAATGTGTCGTGAATAATGCGTACTTCTCTTGCTTGTCGGCATAATCCACAAGGAACTCTTCTTTCTTGGCTTCTCGCACTTCCGCCGGTAACTTTGAAATCTTCTCTAGTTCACTTATCTTCTTGAAAGGTTGAATAATCGGATGACATTTCTTCTCCACATTCTTAGCTATGTGAAACGTACAAAGAAAGTTAACGGCGTCGGGAAATACCTTTGTTATAGCCCACATCAATGCACTCTCATTGTCGGTTACCATCACCCTTGGAAGCTCTTCCTTGTATAGAGATTTAACTCTCTCTAACGCCCATTTGTAATCTGCCTTCTTCTCGTTTCTCATGAAAACGAAAGCCACGGTGAAGGGTGACTTCGTCGAGGTATGGCCAACAACGTTCAACAATGGCATCTTGTACTTATTAGTCTTGTAAGTGCAGTCCATAATAAGAACTGTGGAAAGCATAGAGCCAATTTGAGACAATCCGGATCGGCAATTAATAGGTGAGTGACTTGTCTAAACTCATCCAATTTAACATCCGTGGTGTAACCATTCGCCCTTGCCACTTGAAACAATTGTTGCATCACATTCCTTCCTTGTGTATCTCTAATTTTTATTTGCATCCTTGCGTTGTAGATGGTTTGCCGTGTTGACTTGTTGCTTGGATCGTCCAACTTCAACTTGGTAAGAATCTTGCTTACTCCAATTCTTGCTTTAGACAAGCGTTCAACTTGCAACTTTTCATGGGGTTTAAGCCTTCCAATCGTGGGGTGTCCGTGAAAATCAAATGGTCGTGGATGGTTATGACGACAATCCATGGTACCGTTCATCACCCAATGCTTTTCATACCCCAAAAAGTTGAAAACTAGCTGGAAAGGACATTCTATCTTCCTTGTTTTAGTCTTATAAGGGTTCCGGGATGACGTCTTCACATACACATAAACCTTCTTTTTCTTATTTATATCTTTTCCGCTTCTCTCACAAACCATCACCAAACGGTTTTTACGAGTATGTCTACCGATTACAACTGCGCACATTAGTTCTCTTGCTTGTTTCTTAACCCAGGCTATGACTTCTTCCCTTGAATACCACGTCTACATTTGTAAGAAAATAAAGTATTAGTTAGATATTATTTTGTAGGAAATAGACTAAGAAAAAAAAAACTATTAGTTACCTACCAATCCAATTCCCTTCAAAAATTCCTCTCTAGTATCTTCGTGAATGGGCCGAGAGAAGAGGTCTTGATTTACATGGTTTGCGAGTGCGACCTATAAAAAAAAAAGCGAAAGTTAGAATCAATTTCGGCTCACACGATAAACTAATATTCTCAGCCGAAACTGTTTCGGCTTTCATGCTGTTCACGAAGCCTTGAGCCGAAATAGTCTCTGTGGTTTCCATATATTTTCAAAATTTTATCCTAGATTTCGGCTCAGATATTGAAATTAATGTATGGGCCGAAAATACAGATTTCTCAGAAATATCCAGGTGGTTTCGGCGCAGTAAAGATCTGAAAAAGCAAAGCCGATAAAATTTCGGCTTGCTCATTTTTCAGTTTTTCCTAGCCGAAAATCTTTCTGGGCATGCAAAATACTCAAAAAATTCTCATCTTTTCATGGATTCGAGCTATAGAAATGAGTATAGACAAGATTTATAACAATACCTGTGCATTAGAAGGATTGGGTTCATCATAAATCGGGTCATCATTCACATTTGGCTCATAAAATCCATCTTCATCTTCAAAAAGAGGTCCTCCAAGAGATGAAGAATCAACCATTAAACGATTGTTGTTGTTGTTGTTGTTGTTGTAGTTGCGAGGAAGTAATATGAAAGGATTATCCATCTCAGAATCACTTGATTCACTCATGTTGAACCACAAAAATCACAAATCTCACCAAAAAAACCTAGGTTTTTTTTCCCCTCTTCTCCCCCCAAAACCCAACTTTTTTCTCACTCAAAAATAAAAAATTAGATTTTAGTTTTAAATTTAATATAATTAAAATCATTAACACTAATCATTATTATTAACACTAATCATATAAATTAGTGTTAATCAGTCCAAGGGTAGATTAGGATTTTTGAAAAAAATATTTCCCAAAATGTCCCCGTTTTGTCTCCATTCAAGCTGCCACCAAATTTTTGGAGCTGCCGAAAAATCTGGTTCCTCTCGTAGTGTCTGAACTTGAAACAGATTTAGATACACGAGGACAACTGCTCCAAGTTTTGGAAGTAAGAATTACATGGAGTTGTGTAAGGTGTTACCCAACTCCTATAAGGATAGAAGTTGGTTGCTCTTCTGAGTAAGTCTACATGTACCGTGCAAAATATAGGGAAAAATCCCGTGTCTCACATGAACAGTTCTATCTGCAGGCCCCACAACCAAAATTTGTAAGGGGTCCCTATTTAGTGTGAGGTGCGGGAGTGAGTCCGGGATTTTTCCCAGTACAAGTAGAATTTTCGCTTCTGATGCATACGTTGGGTCAGTACATCTCTAGTGACCACCCTCTCTGCCAGGTCTGCCTCACTAATTAAATGGTCTTAATTATTAATTCCTGAAATATA
>JAJJMA010050419.1:804-12921 GCA_023529015.1 Papaver nudicaule | reverse complement strand
GAGTGTTTTGACAATCTTGTCCCTCTCTCATTTTTCACCATCTACAGAAAGTCCCCTGGTTAGTGTGGAACAGAAATGTTTCATGCTAAGCACTCAGATGGTGATGGTCTGAGGTTTTCCACTTAATACTAGCATAGGGTCTCATGGAATGGATTAAAACAAATTCATATGTAAGTACGTATATGTTGCTAAAATAGGGTTTCTGGTTAACGGGACAATGGTGTTCCCGAGGTTCGGGGCCATCCGGGTGCAGCCCCTGTAGGCCTCGCAGGCCTATCCTCTGGTTGATTCTCGGCTCTACTTGACTAAGGAGCTCTTAGGGTTTCTAAACCCACATGGAGGTGAGATCACACTTTCGTGTGGTCGCTGGTATTATTCATTCATTAAGTTATTCGTGACGCCATAGGTCTCGTGGGCCACGACCTTTGTGGCTCCGCAAGCTCTTGCGGTGCCGTGGCTTTTCTAGAGAAGGGGACACTACGCTTAGTAAGGTCCCCAGTGTCATGTATGTGAATACATACGTAGGCTAGGTCTTAGCCAAGAAAATGAAAAGAAGGGAGAGGTTTTACCCGTTTTAGCAGAGAGCTTTTCCTCCTTCTTGTCAAGATCAAGTCATCTCCACCTGGAGAATGGTTATGCAATTAGCCAATTTCCTGAGCAGTGCCTTCGGTGCAAGCTTGGGTGGTGTACTTTCCAGCAGGGTGCGTCCATTGCTCGCTGTCTTTAATGCGTAGTGAAGTCCCAGGAGGATATCGTCGCTTATGAGGTGTCTCTCCATGAGATGTGGCGCCATGAGGTGTGGATCCATGATATGTGGCGCCCTGGGGTGTGTCTCCATGATATGTGGCGCCCTGGGGTGTGTCTCCATGGTCTTGGTGGCGTCGTGGATGTCGGTGCTACGAGCTTTGCACCATAGTCTATTCGTTGTAAACTGCGTCTTGCACGTCTCTTGGTTTTTGCGCCATATATCTTGACTCACTGGTTGTATCACCAGGAAATTTTTACACGTGGTAGTAGACATCCAGGGGAGTGTTGTGTCCAAAAATCTTTTTGAGGCGCCTCGTAGATTTTCCGCAGTACTCGGCGTGGTCTTGTACACGATTCCTGAATGCTGTCTCGCGTGTGCTGTAGGGTTTGTGTCGTATCTCCAAATCCCCTCGGTGGATCGGTACGAAATTTTAGTATGTGTTGGGAGACATACATATAAAGATTGTGTCCGAAAATATCTCCAAGATCCCTTGTGGATTTCTCAAACCAGTGGTTTCTTCGCGACGGAAGTTGCTGGCGCAGGAAATTCTGACAGCTTTTCTTCTCTCCAATGTTTACGCCATATTTCTCAAACCACATGGAGTTATTGTATGAAATTTTACCACAAAGTTTTAGACATTAAAACGGAGTTATTGTATAAATTTTACCCAAGGACTCCTCACGAGCTCTCCGCAGCAACTGTTTTGATTTCGTGTGTAAGTTCTGTCTACTTCTTCGGTGCGCTGCAATGTTGGCGCCATATCTCTCGATCCACGGATTGGATCGCCACGAAAATTTTACGTGTGACATAATATACCTGAAGGAAGATGTTGTCCAAAATTCACCTTCAGATCTCTTATGGATCTTCCGCGTTGCCCGTTTTCGTGAAGGTTGTTGTACAGCGAATCTGGTACGTAGTCGTGGGCACGTCTTTGTTCGTCTCCAGAGTAGGTTTGCTCCATGGAGACCCAAAATAAGATGATTTCTCCACAATATGGTTTACCGTACTTGGTTGGTAGCTCTAACGCTGAGGTTGTGGGCGATAGTGTTGATTAGAGTTCTTCCCTGGAGTCTCCCTTCCTTCGAGAGATCTGTAGCGGGTAGTTCCATGCTGTATGGACATCTCTGGTTGAGTAGGCTCTTCTTATGATGATGAAGCGCTTTGGCAGAGACAAAGGAGCATCTGTTGTACTTCACGTTTCCCTTTGGGTCGTGGTAGTCGGCATTGCTATCGGTACTTGGTGGAGCGAAGGGCGGCGGCGAGAAGTCCCCAGCTATGTTTCCTGATATCTTATCAGCGCCTCTTGTTGAGTTCGCCTTCCCTCGTGCAGACACATGTGCGTTGGCCTTTCGAAGACGAGGAGGCAGAGTGTTCTCTCTAGTTGTTGGGACTCATCGGGTCGAGGTAATCCGGTTGCTCCTTCCTTATTCAGGCGTCTAGTAGCTCTAGTACTTTGTGGAAGATGATGAGTCTGGGAATCCTGTATAGGCTTCAGTCCTCGTGCTCCTCGCGGTTGTGGTTGCAGATCTGCATCCTAAGTCCCCACGCATTCTGTGTCTCTGGGCTTGTTTCAGCGATCCTTCTGTAGAGGCGATGTCGGCTCCCTTCGTTCACGGGGTTGCGGACTTGCTTGGGGTAGGATCATGCTTTGTTTCCTTCTTTCATCGTGCTCGGTAGTTCACTGTCCGCTAAAAAAGTCGTGATCTCAAATCCTGACTTCCTTTTCCTTTACTTTCTCTTTTCTTTTCTCGGCGCCATGGGTAGTGGCGTTCCATGGCGTTGTGACTCTTTTTTTTTTTTTTATATGTGTGGCGCCGTGGGTTGGGGCGCCACGCCCATGTGCTTTCCCTCCTCTTTTGTGGCGCCACGGGTAGTGGTATTCCATGGCGCCATGGGTTGGGGCGCCACGCCCATTTTTCGCCGAACTGTGGTGCTGTGGTTCTCCAGTCTTCCTTGTCGGCCTTCTCGTAATGGTTTCGTTTAGGCCTAGTATGCCTTCAGCCAGTTGTGTCGATACCCCGTCGTCTGGTTGCTGGCGGGTCTCCTTGCGGCTTCGTTAGTTTGAAGTCTGAACTTCCTCCAGTGAGGAGCACCCCATGAGAGAGGTGTCTTTTGGATAGGGAGGTTGGTGTGGACGAGATAGAGATGCGCCTTCTCCTCTTGGTTCTCCAGGGGGTTTCTCTCAATCGAGTAGCAGAGTTAGGTTGATGGACATGCTCGTGTTCAGGTTTGTCTTGAAAGTCTAAACCTTGGAGTCCCTGGCTGGCTGCAGTGGTAACTCTGGAAACGCCAATGTCTCGTTGTCATCCTATTAGTGATGATGGAGTTGTCCGTTCCTTCGGTGTTTGTTGGTAAGTCCTTTGTTGCCATGGGTACTATGAGCTTGGTTTACCCCTTTTTAATAGTTGGGGCGCCGTGGCTTGTGTTGTGATCTTCTTCGACTTACACTGTCACCTGAAGTCTTCGAAGTGAGCTCGAAGTCGTATGCTTCGGGTGTATCGCCTCTGTAGTTGGTCTCTTCCTCTTATCCCCTTCGGTGATGGTACTCGTGGAAGGTAAGTCGTTGTTGTACGGCTCATTGATGAGGTTGACGTCGTCGTCGGCATCACGAGCCTCTTCGCTTCCTAGGGGTTTGGCCCTCTCTGGTAGCGCTGGTGCATGCGCGGCAAGTTTTTCGCAGTTCCATGGATGGCTTGGTAGACAAGGATCATTTCGCAGAGCTCCAATGCCGGGTAAGGTCGTCGGACCAAGTGTAGGCTCTGCCAGTGGGGCTCCGGGAATTTCTGAGTCTCAGTGCTTGGTGGTGTCGATGCTCCTCCTTTGGGGAAGGGGGTCTTCTACACTCTGTGTGGGCACGTTAGTCAGTGCTAGTGAACTGGCGTCGTCTCCTCCTCTGGGTTCTGGAGCGGTATCTTCAAATCGTCTTTTGCAGCGTATCTGCGTTGTGGCTCTCTCTCCGTTGAGGTTCTCCTTGAGTAGAGATCTCCTAGACGGGGATCGCTGCGGTGTTCGTATTAGTAGCAGATCTGGGAGTTCCTTTGGCTTGTGAACTTGTTGATGGTTCCGTTGTTAGAGTTTCGAGATAAGCCGAGACTTCAACTTGGATCTTGATCCTTCTTTCCGGATGATCATCTCGACACTTGGATGGTTCCTCCAAGGTTGGCGTCCTTGGCACTTCCTCTTCTTTTAGGGTGGTAGCATATGTAACTGCGTTCTCCCCCGCCTTTCGTTTGAGGTTGAACAGTTCTGCATATTCCTTGAAGTCTGGGATGGTCTCTAAGACTTCGGGTGGTATGTCGTAAGGGATGAGTTCGCCTTCTCCTCGGATCTTGTCGTTGCGTAGCTTGTCACGTACAACTCCGGACTCCGGGAGAACTTTGATGGAGATTCTTACGGCTGTGCCGATGTCTACTGCCGGTTTTCCAGGGTTTTTTCTCTCGAGTAGCTTTCCTCGTGGTGAGTCCCCAGTGGCTCGGTGAATGTAGGCTATCAGATAAGAGAGGGGTGGACGGAGTACCTTCTTGATAGAGGGGGTCCTCATCGACTCCCCTAGGTTCTGAAGGCGCCTTGCTGCTCTTTTGTACAAAACGCTCCATGAACTCCAGAGGGAGCGTCTCCTGGTTGTTGTAGATCCATGGGCGTCCCAGCATCATGTCACTCTTCGAGGACTCCCTTAACAATGTGGAACTCCGCTATGGTTGGAATCGTGGCGATTTCGACGGGAAGGTCGATCCACCCGTAAGTACGTACTTCGACCCCATCAGGACCTTCGTTGACGGCGGGGACACGGACGGCTCTGCTTCGAGGGATGTCTGCGGCTCTGAGAGTCTTGATTGGAACCGTGTTCACCGGAGATCCTGGGTCGATGAGTGTCTTTGAGAATTCACCACCAGGCACGTGGGTGGTTGTAAGGAGTCCCCAGCCTTGTCCTCGTGTTTTCGGCTCCTGTTTGGACATCGTCTGCTCATTGACTTCCTTCAAAGGTAGGCGTTTCCCTGATGCTATCGTGTTGAGTGCTGTGAACACGTCTTTTCACTGTGGTTTCGAGAGACAGAGAGTCTCGCATTATCTCCTTCACTCTCTCGTTCAACGTCTCCTCGGGGAAGGTGAACGCTTGTTTCGTAGGCGCAATTCCCGGGACTCCTCCTTGGCTTGGAAGATCTTGGGTTTGCTACCTCTTCGGCTGTAGGAGGGCGTTGAGTCGAAGGGAGTTCGATTACTTCGTCATGGATCCGAGAGTTTAGCAGCTCTAGTACCTCCTCCATGAGAGACGGGTAGTCTGGTATCTCTGATCTGGCTTTTCGCCTCCGCATCTCCGATTGATGTGGTCCTCCTTGGTTCGTGTTCTTGTTTGGGGGCCCCCGAAGCTGAATTGGTGCATTTTGGATGTGTACCTTCCGTAGCAGGGCCTTTCCTCCGTGCGGGTACGGTGGTCGGTGTGGATAGGTAGCGCCACCTCTCTTTCTCGATTTCGTAGTAGCTTTTCCAAGTTGCTTGTCGTGAGGTCGTTTGGTGGATCAATTCCTTCTTGTCGTTGTTGCAAGTCCCCTTCCGGTATCGCGCTTCGCGCCGTTGGGTTCCGTGCTTGGTGCTCAGCGAGGTATTCTCCCACTTTTCTCTTCCTGTCGTTGTGGAAGCTTCTTCAATGAGTTCTCCATGCTTTAGTCGTTGAGTTTTATAGAGGTGGACCTCGCTTCTGCCTCCTGGGGAAAGAAGAGGTGGTGTAGGCTCTATGGGCTTCTCGGGTTGGTTGGTTGTCGCTCTTGCGGTGTGCGGCCATAGGCGATTCGTCCCTCGTTCGGGTGATGGTTCTTTCCAACAAAACGAGTGCGGTGACGGACCTCTTCGCAACTTCATGGAGTTCGGAGAAGGTCTGGAAGCGGAGGTTCTCCAAGAGGGCTCGGTATACGGGAATCGTTCCGTTGATGCAAGGCTCCACCAACTGCTGCTCCGTTAGTGGGGTATTGAGTGTAGCCGAGATGATAGGTGTTGAAGGGGAAGTTTCTTGCGCCGTCATCTCCCAGGGTAGACGCTTCTTCATAGATGACCTTCTGGGACCGAGAGAATGATCTCCCACTGTGGTCGCCAACTGTTTTTACCTGCAAAAACAAGTGTACCGTCTCTGGGTACTTTCGTAGTGCTCGGAGATCAAAGTCGAACAAGGAAAGCCTAAACTAAGGATGGCCGTTCCCACCTTGCTTCGGTCACAGAGAGGATAGAGGTTGGTCTAGGGAGGGAAACAGCGAAGAAACTTGAGATCAGGTTGAAGGTGAGTTTTTGGGTGTTTGAGTTCAAGATTTCCGTCGTGAAGTCGACTAGAAATCTCCAAGGCTAGAACGAGTTTAGATTCTCAGGTATTTTTCTCTGAGGCTCTATGTGTTTTCTGGATGTTCTCGGTGTTCTGAACGTTCTGCCTTGGAAGATAGAGGAAGCCTCTATTTATAGTTTGAACTCACCCTGATCTCTCGACAGAGAAGGTGGACGTCGTGGAGGAATGGAAGAGTGGAGGACATGCGTTGGTTTCCGTAACTGCCTGAGTTGTGTGGAACATGCCCACTCGTGCCATCTTCCCGTAACTGCCCACTATCTCCACCAGTTTCTTTCAACTGCCGTAGACCGCCAGACCAATACCCCTAAAGTTATCCCCCCGTGTGATGTTTTGATATCTCGAGCGAGTAGTACGCGGCTATTGCGTAGTTGAGTTGAGTAGGGTTGTACGACTGATTGGTGTGACCAACATGGTGTGGTGTCTCCTGGACACAAGTAGTTTGGACGAGCTATTCACCTTGTGGCGCCATGAATATGGCGCCATGGCCTTTTGGCCAAGGCAAAACACCTTGTGGCGCCATGAATATGGCGCCACGGCCCATGGCCGTGTTTTGGATAGGCCATGTGTCTTGTGGCGCTATGAATATGGCGCCATGGCCTTTTGGCCAAGGCAAGACACCTTGTGGCGCCATGAATATGGCGCCATGTTCCATGGCCGTGTTTTGGATAGGCCATGTGTCTTGTGGCGCCATGAATATGGCGCCATGGCCTTTTGGCCAAGGCAAGACACCTTGTGGCGCCATGAATATGGCGCCACGGCCCATGGCCGTGTTTTGGATAGGCCATGTGTCTTGTGGCGCCATGAATATGGCGCCATGGCCTTTTGGCCAAGACAAGACACCTTGTGGCGCCATTAATATGGCTCCACGGCCTATGGCCGTGTTTTGAATAGGCCATGTGTCTTGTGGCGCCATGAATATGGCGCCATGGCCTTTTGGCCAAGGCAAGACACCTTGTGGCTCCATGGCCCATGGCCGTGTTTTGGACAGGCCAGCTAGGCCAATCTTTGTGGCGTCCTTGTGCCATGGCCTTGGCCTCTTGGCCAAGGCTGATTTCTTGTGAATCCATGGTTTTTCATGGTTTGGGGTGCCATGCCATGTGGCGTTTATGGTTTTGGCATCTGGCCAAGCTCGACTTTGGGCAGCCTGTGCCTTAGTCGCGGTGTGCGTGCTTACGCTACAACCCTTTTGAAGTCATGGCATGTTTATCCATGGTACGCTAGACCATCCTGAACTCGGGATTAGGTCCGCTTTGGCCTGTTTAGGCTGCTGGTGTATGCTTCTCAGAGAGCTCCGGACCGGCCTGGAGCTTCAATATTCCGAGGTTTGCACCAAGACTCGTGTGTTGAGTCGTATTTAAGAGGAAATCCTTGAGGATGCGTCTCTGTTTAAGAGGAAATCCACGAGGATGCGTCTCTGTTGATTCTTCACCGTGTACCATCAAGCGAGGTCCGGCTCTGAGCTGATCGATGGGTTTAATATGTTGGTGAGATCATTAGTACTGCTCTATGATATTACCCTCCCCACCGGAGTTATAAGAGAGAGCTCATAGAGAGTTTATTCATCTCAAGGAGTGGGTTGCACTCTGAGCTATAGAGATGAGCCTGAATAGGCAATTGCCTTTAATAAGACATGGTTTCGAGAGTGTTTTGACAATCTTGTCCCTCTCTCATTTTTCACCATCTACAGGAACACAAAGAATTTATGTTTTACACAAGTCCATCTAAGAGATAAAGGAGTTTTGGAATTTGACTCAGAGTGAAATTCTAGGAGAATATTCACTAAATTCGACACCAGCAAGATGACCACCGTCAGGTTCACGTACTGGTACGTGAACAAAATAGCCATCTCGAACTCAGAAGAATTTCGAGTTTCTGGTACGCAAACCGGTTTGTGAACCGTGCGCCTGTCAGATTTCGTCAAATCTGGATTCCGCTGGAAGTACTGGGCTGAGCCAGAACTTAGACGTGAGAACGTCCTCAGCTGTGATCCATGGACTCTTTGCTCAAGAGTACTCCTTTAGATTCATCCATATCCAACTAACAGTTTGCAAGCAAACTATTGCAATGGACACATGGCACCGAATCTGTCTCATTCATTCTTGTACTCACAGTATTTGTGGGATCAAACACTGGTCATGACACAAGGCCACGTTACACAAGAATACGATCTCAATCGCTATTATCACTACTAAAGTAGTCGACTATATTTCGAAAGAATAGATGAAGTAGAAATAGAAGAATATCCATAAAGTCATAACTCCTACTAACCTTTTGTCGATGAAGAATAATTGATGTCTTCTTTGTCTTCACAGTCTTCGTCTTCAAGGTCTCTACTACTTTGTTTATATCCCAATTCCGAAATCTAAACTCTAGTAGGCTAAATCAAGAATTGAGTTTTGACACCTAAAACTGACAACTAGCTTGACATACCAACGCTAGTAGGTTTGACCGGACAGTGCCCTAACAATCTCCCCCTTTGTCAATTTTAGTGACAAAACCAATTTACATATGGATTCAAATAATATACAATGAAGTACTAACCAGATGTAGTTCTTGATTTCTTGAATTCTTCAACTTCTCCCTTGAGTCTTGATGTGTTCATTAAACTCTTGTTGATGAATCCGTAGTCAGCAGTCACAACATATCCAGCTCAAACAACCATAAAGGTACGCTTAAGCTTACGTGGGTTTGGTATGCTCATCCCACATGTTGTTTGTGCGTAAGAGTAGGAATCTGAGCAAACTTTGAAGTTGGTGTATCAGAACTTCTAAAGTGATTCTACTCATTCTTGATACGAAGTTGATCTGAGCTTTAATTACTCCCCCTTACTTGATACTTTATGAAAAACACAACAAGTAAGAACATGATGTTCTCCCCTTATGGTAATGCAACCACAAGAACAAGAACCATATGTATTCTCCCCCTATTTGTCACAAAAATGTGACAAAGTAGTTTGAGACTAGGGTTTCATACACCTATAAGAACAGGTGAAGCCAAGTACTCGCATATCAAGTTTAAAGATGGTATACTTAGGTAATCTGAACAACAAGATTCCTGAGTTCTCATCTTATGGAGAAATAAAGATACACTTTCTCCCAATATTCCACAACCACGCTCCCCAAAAAGATTTGTTATTAAGCGCAAGTTCAAAAAGAACTCTCCCCCGTGTGGTGTCATTCAATAAAGAACAACTGACAAAGACGAACATGGACAAAAACAATTGAATGTTATCCAGTTTTGCTTTGTTAATAATCTCTTTCCTTAGCCATTTTCTAAGAAATAAGAGTATGATCACAAAAAGTTTTCTCTTCTTAGAACAAGAAGGTAATATAACTTTTGTGATATCCATGACTTTAATATAATCATCACTTGAATAGCAATGAATAAAATCATGTTGGCAATACTCACAGCATGATCAGGAAGATCACGTATTGCCCTCTAAGATACAAAACTTGCGTTAACAAGGATTGATTTGTTCTTAGAGTAAAGGCTTAACTTTTTCACATGGAGTTTCACCAATAAGTGTGAATAAAGTTTTCCTTGAAAGATCACATTGGACTTTATGAGTTCCAGGAGTCTCAAAGTTTAACCTGTGTGAAATTCTGGAAGAATATTCACAAATCTGAATAACAGCCAAAAGACTCGAATTAGAGGTTTGTGTAGGTACACGAACTTAAATGAGCTTTCGGAACTCAGGAGATTCTCCGAGTTTCTGTTTCGTGTACGGTTCGCGAACCGGCCACCTTCAGATTAGGTTTACCTCATAATGATCCTATAACCGTAGTACACCAAGACGGTATACTAACATAATCAGAATGTCATGTCGGTAGGATTCACTCTTTGTTTAAAACAAAAGTCATAGACTTTGTTTGCAACTTGTATATTTAAGAACCCTTAAAACCAAGTTGAGTTAGAGAAACATGAAAGATACATATTCATATTCAAGGATTTGACAACCTTTAAATAAATGAATATTAACTTGATCAATGTTAACATACCTTTATGTAATCTCCAACCGGGTCTGTGCCCTATTCTTGTGCTTTACCTCACCGTATCATTCGAAAGGGCACTACATGGTGAGGCCGCACAAACACAATCAAGTTGTGTTAGAGTGAACAATTTCTTGTTCACCTTTGGTAGTCAAAACAGGAACTACTACATCACTGGGTTTTTCACCAGAAGTAGTCTTTGGCTTAGATTTCTTCGCCTTACCCTTTTTCCTGTTTTTCCCTTGTAACCCAAGCATTTCATGATGTAATTTAACCATACCAAGTATTTGTTGGTTAAATAATGCACTATTTTTCATGAATTCTCTTAGGGTAGCCTCACTAGGGTGATCATTCCCTTTGGCATTTATTGCTCTATCAATATTATGAGCAATATGATCTTTCTTCCCATCTTTCTCATCAAGGTTACTTGAGAGAGAATTGGATTGACTATCCTTTTGCAGGTTAGTTAATCTCCAATTGGGAACATCAGATCTAGTCTTTGCTTGTACAAAGTTGTTTTCCTTCCTGTAATTATGACAATTACGAGAGGACTTTGTAGAGCGTTTATAGGCAAAACTTGGCTTGTCATAATTATGTTTCTTATGCCTAAAGGTTGGACGTTCACAGCTTGGATCATTAGAAGATGCTCTGTTGTTGTTAGGTTTGATGTGAATCTCCAAAACAACAGGAATAATCGAGCCATTGGCTTTCTCATTCCTTTTACGGAATCTGCAGCTTCTAGCCAAGTGACCTTTACCACCACAATAAAGGCAATTTTTGGTAACAAAAGGAGTGGGATGCTTGTTGTTACCTGGACGTGCGTGTGGAGCTTGATAAATCTTGCTCTTCTTCTCCTTGACTGGCTGTAGAGGTATATCACCTTGGGGATCACTAGTAGCCGGTTGAGAAGAATCCTTAGCCTTGACAAATTTCTTCACCTCTTTGTTATTACTTGGGGCGTCTATTCCTTTATAGCCCAAACCTCGTGTGTCACGATGATTTTTACTCGCTCCTAACATTGAGGTTAGTTTGTCAGAGCTATTGTTCAACTCTTTCAACGTCTTGATTTCGGCAAGAGCATCAGCCAGATTAGTTTCCGAGCTATTATTCAACTCTTTTAATGTCTTGATTTCAGCAAGAGCATTAGCCAAATCAGTTTCCAGACGTTTTTCCCTAGTGAGAAAAGTGTTTTCTTTTTCTTCGAAACACTTTTGTTGAGTGACTATCTTAGCATCAGATGCAATAAGCTTTTCATTCAACTCACAGAGACTACGATGAAGATTTGCCCTTTCCAGTTCTTTCGAACATAACTCTTTGTCAAGAGATTTTACTTTACTATTGACAATATCAAAGTCTGTATAAAGACCTTGATAGCACCTTTTTAAATTCTTGTTATCTCGAGAGAGCTGAGATAGAATTTCAAGGAGCATCGAGTTGGGTGTGCTCTTCATGGAAGGAGTTAAAACCTTAACGATAGCCGAAACATCCTCTTCTACTTCTCTCTCAAAGTCTGAATCGGGATCATCATCATCCATATGCATGTTCTTTTGGAGGACGGATTCCCAATTTTCAGACTCTACATCATCAACAGGAGTATCCTGTCTAGTAGATCCAATCAGGGCTTGTTCAGTCATTGATTGCGAAGAAGAAGTATCGTTAAGATTTGGTTCAATACTGTTGATGGGGTCCACTTCTGCATGTATAACAAAAGTGCCTCTGGATAGTACGTTACAAGCGTTTACGCTTATACCCATGACTCACAAGCCTAGATAAACACAGACAGTTACGTCTTTAATGTGTTCACCTGCTCTGATACCAACTGAAAAAGGAGGGGTACCGAAATACTACCAACTTTTCGTTTTGGCTCGTGAGTCTTATGGTTTAAGTCTGGACGATATCAAAAATCAATATCCAAACTTATAACTGGAGTTGTTAGACCTCGACAAAGAGTACTTTGGAGTCAACTCGACAGTTATGCAATAACGTACTACTTGGTGCTTTAATTATAAATCAGAGTTATAATGCGGAAAGTAAAGGCACACAAGACACCA
>JAJJMA010050409.1:58574-91588 GCA_023529015.1 Papaver nudicaule | reverse complement strand
CACCAAGTAGTACGTTATTACCTAACTGTTGAGATTACTCCAGTAGAGGTTTGGATATTGATTTTTGAGATCGTCCAAACTCTTTACCATAAGACTCACGAGCCAAAACGAAAAGTTGGTAGTATTTCGGTACCCCTTCTTTTTCACAAAATCTCCATGTATTGTCCTTCTTTTTGTCTAATAGAATGGGAGAGGCAAATGGACTATGGCTGTGTTGAATAATACCAGAAGCAAGCATTTCAGAGACCAATTGTTCCACCACAGACTTTTGAATATAAGGACATTTGTAGGGGATTAAGTGTGATTTTATGATCCAAGCTTCTTTGGGGTGGAAGTTTAGTGGGTTCAGCAAAGACTTGAGGGAATCTACTCAGGAGTGAGGAAATAGGTGGTGGTATTTGTTGCTGAGTAGTGGTGGAAGATATAGAGAAAAGCTGGCCAATAATACCATGGGTATGTTTCTTGAAAAATTCTTTCACTGCATCACCAGTCATCATTAACAGAGAAGGTTTACTTGTAGCACCATGTAATGTGACTTTTCTACCCAAATGAAAGAAAGTAATACTCAACTTAGAAAGGTTGAAAGTGATATCACCTAATTTCTTGAGCCAATCTGCTCCCAAAACCATGTCACAACCTCCTAAAGGTAGCATTCTGAAATCTTCACAAAAGTGATACCCTTGCATTTGCCATTTGAGTTGAGCACACATGTCAGTGGTGATTGTCTTATCCCCATTAGCCACTGTCACTAAAAGATGTTGTGTGAGAGAAATAACACATTGCAATTCCTTTGCCAAATCACAGTCAATGAAGCTATGTGTGCTTCCAATATCAATAAGAATAGAAATGGATCTCTTCTTGAGGAACCCTGGAATTCTAATTGTATCACCAGCAGTTGTTCCTGTTAATGCATTTAAGGATATCTCCATATCAGATTCAACTGGAGACTGAAGAGTATCCTGAAAAATTTCTTCAGCTACAGCTTCATTTTCTTCATGGATAGTCTCTCCAAAAGCCATAAATATTTGTTGTTGTTTACACATGTGGCCTGGCTTGTAAACTTCATCGCAATGGTAGCAAAGGCCTTTTTCCCTTCTAATGCGCATTTGATCATGAGTAATGCGTTTAATGGGAAGGGAGGGAGGGTTAATTTTGGACATCTGAGTGTTAGTGGATACACTTCTTGGAGATAGGTTATTGACAGGGCTAGTACTGATGGGTTTTGGTGGAAAATTAGAATTGAATTGTGGCCTGTTGGTAGTGAATGAAGTGGTAAATGACCTGGTTGTTGGTTTATGCTTTTGTTGTACTTGTAGATTGAACTCTTGTGACTTGGCCAAAGAGTAAGCATGCATCATTGTAGTAGGATTAAACATATAGAATGCACTTTTGATTTCTTCATTTAAGCCACTGATAAAGCTTTTGACAAAATAATTCTCACTGAAAGAAGGGTTATTAGCTAACATGAGAGCCTTGAGAGCTTCAAATTGCTCAAAATATTCTTCAACACCACTATTCTGGAATAACTTATTAAAACACCCTATGAAATTCTCTTGCGCAGGATTTTCAAAACGAGCACATATATTATCAGCAAAAGTTCTCCATACAATCAATTCCTTACCCACCTTGAAGTTAGCAAACCACTGATCAGCTTTACCCTCTAAGTGAATAGAAGCATAAGTTACCTTTTGGAGCTCATTTACTTGACGGATTTGGAAATACCGCTCACGTTTTTGTATCCAGCTCCTTGGATTTTCTCCATCAAATTTCGGAAAATCCAGCTTTGGCTGTTGTATGCTGTGTTGAGGTTCCCTTGTCATAGAACCAAATTGAACTGGTGGCCCAAAAGTAACAAATCCAAAAGGGTTTCCAGATCTTGGTGACCCAGAACCAGATGGTCCATGAGCTAAAGTGTAACCACCAGATCCAAACGTTGATTGCAAATCAGCTTTTAAGGATCTCATTGAATCAACAAATTTCGTCACCAGTACCTCATTATTCTTCTTCATATTCTCATTCATAATTTCTTTATTCTTTCTGATGTTTTCATTCATGACATCGTTGTTCTTTTTTAGAGCTTCGTGTAAAGCTTCTTTGTTCTTCTGTAGAGCTGATCTCATCGTTTCTTCATTTTTCTTTAGAGCTTCTTGAAGAGATTCGTCTGTAACTAAGTTCTTCTTTGAAAAAAAATCTTCAAAATGTGAATCGAATTTAGTATCAAATGTTGCAAAAAAATTGTCTATCTTCGTTCCCATCTTCTTTACCTCCGCATCTAGCTCCTTGTTTGTAATCCCTGAACCACCCATGGATGTAAATGGCTCCAGATACCAATTGTACTGTTCTTGTACAAAGAAATTAATGAATTGAATGAAAAATTGTAATAAAAATGGAATTAATCGGATAAATTGATGAACCGGTGTTCATATACGTAAATGAAAAGTAAATCTACAAAACGGTAGCCAATAAAGCTAAACAATGTTCTGATAATCGATAATCTCTCTCCCCAGAGAATCCCTCTACTAATAACAGAAAATTTCTTAGCCTCACCCACTCACAAAACGTACAACACGTGTCCTCTCTCAACCAGCTGGTCCCAACGTCTAGAAGGAAAGACTAACCCCCATCCCCCACTAATGGATAAGGGCACCCCATAAGAGAGATCAGACCCTCAGAGTTATGCAGGTACATGACAAAAACCTTGATTACTGCAAGAAGAGATTGGTCCCCGACCATATCTAATACCTTGTGCCGGCAAGGTTCATCATTGAAGCGCAATATCGGATTCGACCAACCTTCACTAGAACTAAAGAAGAAGTAACAATTTAGTACAAATTGAACTCATATGTAAAGCTGAATGACAAATTGTAAAACAAGGTATGTGTTCGTTTGAAATGTTGTGTCTGCATGAGGCTGAACATTGAAATCGCTCTGCATCTTCACTAGGAAGATAGTATTCAAAAGTTGTACGAAATAGATGTACATTCAGAAGGAATAGGGATGAAGCCTAAAGATATAGGAATCAAATAACAGAGGGACCTCTACCGACAGCAAAATGAAAAGAGATAAAAAATCTATTCATGATGAGTCATCCTGAAGCCTGAAATTCATTGTCCCTTTCATCTTTCCCATGTAAACATGCATATGTCTATGTCAAAACATAAAATTACTATATTGAAGCATATCCGTCAAAGCAATAACTAGTCTGATAATATGCACGCAACATAGAAACAAACCTCTTCATAGATGCAGAACGTTCTAGCAATTTCCTTCACATAGAAAGAGTCATCATCCAAAGACAGCACTGACACCCAATACCTGGTACCTGCAACAACGAAGTAATCACATTACAATACATCAATCATTTTGTATCTATCCTGGTTATTTAAAAATTCCAGATATAATTACTATGGCGTTTTCAGCTGATCCCCTTTTAATGAGTCAGGTTTTACGTCATTTCTACGTGCACAAAACTTTGTTGTAATTTCAGGTATACAGAACTATATAGATATGAATGGATACTATCAAATTACTGCCTACTTATACCACATAGCTGCCGCAGAATTATTCAAACTCTAGAGAAGGCTAAGAAGAAGGATATTTATCATATATGACTGATCCTGAAGCCTAACAACCGTTGTCTCTTTTATGTTTCCCAAGTAAACATGCATGTATATATGTCAAAAATATGAATTTATCAAGCATCTTTGACAAAACTATGAAAATGTATCTTCATAAGGGATATAATCAGAGCTAAAAATAAAGGAATGAGATGATAAAGGGACCTTGTACCAAACTATTCTTGTAGCAAAGTGCAAATAGGAGCGAAAATGGTTTTTGTTGTGGAAGTGGTCGATAACTAGTCAAACAAAGTCAAGGGTAAATTTTAGTTCATATTAATGAGAGGAAAAGGCTTCACGGGTATTATAACAACCACTAGATATGGAAGCTCAATATGTAAAAGGCAGGGGGAAAACAAGGATCCTGAGCAGGAAGGCCGGAAAAATACATCACAAGTAAGCAAGCTGTACACCTTACAATGGGAATAATATCTCAGTTGTTTACACTCTCAACATTTGGGAATAATATCTCATCCATGATAGTCAACTAGAAAATAAAATAATGTTGCATAAGACATAGCTTACCTACATACAACGGCGTTTTCAGTTGGTCCCCCTTTTAATGACTCCAGCTTTAACATTTCCACCTGCATAAAAATTATTATAATTTCAGGTATACAGAACTCTATGGATATGAATGGATACTGTCAAATTATTGCCTACTTATCTAAGTGAGGCTAAGCTGAAGGATATTTCATCATGTATGACTGCTCCTGAAGCCTTAAAAAAAAAGTCTGTCTCTTTCATCTTTCCCAAGTAAATATGCATGTATGTATGTCAAAAATATGAAATTATCATATTCAAACATCTTTGACAAAGAAAAATGGGTCTGATAATATGCAAGTAACACAGAAATACACCGTTCTTGTAGAAGCAATTTCCTTCACATAGAAAGAGTCATCATCCATGTTGATTGAAGACAGCCACTGACATCCAATAGCTGGTACCTGCAACAACGAGATCACCGCATTACAATACATCAATCAGTCTGTATCTATCCTAGTTATATAAAAATTCCCTGGCATAATTCGACTTACATTTCAGACTCAAACTAAACATAAAGTGCATAAAGTATACCTGAGGAAAATTGAGTCCTTCTTACATAGTCCCACTCGCCACCGACATCAAAGACAGTAGCACAACTACAACATCCACAAACATAAGGAGGCCACATATATATCAAGATTTTTTGACATGAAAAATCCGCTCACGAAGAGATCTCAAAAATGTAATCTTGATAACCTACAATACATTCATATAACCCATTCAGAAATATTAAAAGCACAAATATTACATGTTAGTATTTACTTCTGAATGTTCGTGACATAGTTATTATGCATTTGAGTTAAATGAATCCACATGGGTTTCTAGATGAATTGAAGAAGAATCTTTGCGAAGATCATGTTGGGTCTGATATTTGCGGGATGCCTGTGTTGTTAATGAAAATGGTTTATTATCAATTGGAGTGGAGTTATACAGCGTGAGTTCAATGACCAATTTCGCATTCTTCTATTTCTTCTTTACTCACATATGTATATATATAATTGTAAATTTATGTGATACATGTGGTAAAAAATAAATTGTTAACTAATGCAAGAAACGTTACTTTTATGTAGTTGTATTTGTTGGCATATACGAAGATTGAAATTTAAGAATTGAAGATACAACCATATTAAGTTGCCAGATGAATATTTTGAAAAGTAATTTGGTGGATTTGTGCTTGTTATCTTACCCCATAATTAAAGTCATTGATATTAGATGTAAGAGGCATATCTTGCGAAAGCTTGAACAAGATCAATGTTCTATGGAATTTTGTTATAATTCTTCGCTAAAGTTTGTTATGTCTTTTTACTATAAGTTTTGAATGCCAAAGTAAACACCTTAAGTGATTTAAGTAATTACATGCTTACACAAGCATCCTATGGCTAGAAAATATTCAGGAAATGTCGCTAGTGTTAAATGTCTTACATAGCGACTTGTTTGTGTCTAATGGTTCATTTATACATATGTTTAAGCTACCATATAATATTTTATTATTATTGATTTGTTATTCTCTTGTTTTTCTCTTGTTATATAGAAAGATGATTTTAATGATGCTGCGGAGGATGATGTGACTCTTTTGTTATTACAGTTTTTGTTTATCATCAACTGCAAAACAGTATTTTTGAGGTGAACAAAAGTACATAGGAGTTGTGCCACTCAAGTTATGCCACTAACTGTGTTAGGGTATTGTACGGTCAAACCCACTAGCGTTGGTATGTCAAGCTAGTTGTCAATTTTAGGTGTCAAAACACATTCTTGATTTAGCCTACTAGAGTTTAGATTTCGGAATTGGGATATAGACTAAGTAGTTGAGACCTTGAAGACGAAGACTGTGAAGACAAAGAAGACATCAATTATTCTTCGTCGACAAAAGGTTAGTAGGAGTTATGACTTTTATGGAAATTCTTCTATTCTACTTTCTCTATCTTTCGAAATAGTCGGCTACTTTGGTAGTGTTATAATAGCGATTGAGATCGTGTTCTTGTCTACATGACCATGTGTTGTTAGTGTTTGTTCCCGCAAATACTAAGGTTACAAGAATGCATGAGATAGATTCGATACCATCTGTCCATTGCAATGGTTTGCTTGCAAATCACTTGTTGGATATGAGTGAATCTAAAGGAGTACTCTTGAGCAAGAGTCCAGTGGATTACAGCTGAGGACGTCACACACGTCTAAGTACTGGTTAAGCCTAGAACTTCCAGCGGGTCTTGTTAAACCCTAATCTGAATAGCGGACGGCTCCCGAACCGTACGTGGAACAAAAACTCGGATTTTATCCTGAGTTCCAGAGTGTCATTTTGTACGCGTACCTACGCGAACCTGATCCTCTTGGCTGTGATTCAGATGAACGGTTCGCAAACCGTCCCAAGTGAATATTCTTCTGGATTTTCACTCGGGTTAAACTCTGAACTCCTTTATCTCTTAGTTGGACTTGGATTATCACGAAAATATCTTATGTGGTCCATCTAACGGTTCTCAATGTGTCAATAAGATAAAGATTATCTAGTCTGTTGGATTTCTATCTTGAAGTGTTTTTGAGCTAACAAAACACTTGACAGATAAAAGATTAATAAATTCCAGTTGAGATTAATCTCTATTACTTGGTTTGCAAGTTCAGGGTTTCCAAAACTTGTGGGACAAGTATTGCTTTATTCTAAAGCAACCTATCTTAGTGCTATAAATAGAGGTGTCTAAGGACGAATACCGCAAGCATCAAGCATACGTGAAGATTCCTTAGGGAAGAGATCGTAAAACTCTTTTCACTTCGGTGAACGCTTGTTGTGGTATAGTCATCCTCTATTAGGTAAGCAGTTCCTCACGGGATTTACCTACGACTATAAAGACTTCTCTTGATAGTTAGGAAGAACATGTAGGAGATTGAGACCTCAGTGGTTGAAATCGGATTAACCTGTAACCTTGGTAACCTGATCACGTTCTTGTCTATTCTACGGTCCTTCTCTTCTGATATAAGGCCATTCAAGAACAGATACGTTACACACAGGGTTTCGAAAGGAAGCAACGCACGGCTGCACTCGGTGTTGTAAGACCTAGTTAGATCCAGTTGTATAAGTTTCTTAAGTGATTTTTTTTACAACTGAGGTAGAGACAAGTTGGGCATAGTTTACTTGGTTTACTTGTCAGCCCCCGTTTGTAAGTAGATTTCCGTATGACCTGGAGCAATCCGAAGTCACTTTGTGTATCTCAAACTGATAGAGGACAGTTCAAACATACAGTTGACAATTAAGGTTGCAAAGCCGGAATTGTTGACACAAGCCTTTAACAGCGGTTAAAGCAACTCCTAGGCCTGTAACGGACATCAGCTAGGGGAATCAAGTGCGTGACGATTTGTGGGGGATCTAGAGACGTAAGGAGTGCAACAATAGCCAGTTCGCTTGGAGGGTGGAATTGGTCTCTGTTACATCCCAGACCGAAGTCTTATAGTAGGCTAGTGTTTGTAGACAGTTTGTACTGTGCGGTGTTCAGTCTGGACGAGGTCCCGAGGTTTTTCTAGAAGTTGTAGATTCCTCGTTAAAAAAATCTCTGGTGTCTTGTGTGCTTTACTTTCCGCATTATATTCTCTGATTATATAATTAAAGCAAACACAAGAAGTACGTTATTATAAACCTGATCGTTATCCTCAATCCATCCCTTGGATTCACCAAGACCCTGTCTTGCGTTGGACTGATCCTTGTGATCCAAACTCATGTTAACGGATCTGAATATTAATTTTTGAGATCGTCTAGATCTGACCATAAGTCTCACAAGCCCAAACGAAAAGTTGGTTGTATTTCGGTACCCCTGCTTTTTCAATTGGTATCAGAGCCGATGAACACATTAAGGACGTATCTGTCTGTGTTTATCGCGGCTTGTGAGCTATGGACCCTCGTACTAACTCTACACCAGAGGAAACCACTCCAACACACTCATACACAACTGGTCCAACACCATCTTGTGGAGAACAACCCACAGAGGTTGTCAATTTGAGTAATAATCCTTACTCTTTCATGCTGTCAGATGACTCTGATACAGATCTTGAAAGAGGTGCAGCTAAGGAAAGTAGTGGACTCATTAAGTTCATGAAATTTCAGGCATCTGAAATCTCAAGACTAAAAGCCAGGGTTAATTCCCTTTTGGATAAAGTCAATGAACAAGAAACTGTGGTTATGTCCCTAACCACTGAGATCTCACTACTAAAGAGGACAAGTCATACACCTGACCTTACACTGAAAAGTGGTAATCCTCAAAACCCCACTAGTTCAGAATCTGAAAAATCTGAACTCATGATTGCTCATGAAAAAATTGAAGAGTTAACGGGAGAAATTGATCGGCTCAAATCAACCTCTGAAAAACCCAAAAACAATCAGTCGAGAAAAACAAGAACTCGTCGTGGTAGAACTGTTGTAACGAAGGTGACATCTTCAAACACCTCTGACAAGGTGACTAATTCCTCTCATCATTCTGATGATAACAGTACCCACCAAAAGAGTTCTAATGAAGGTAAACATGAGAAATCATGTAGTTTCTGTAAAAAGAAATGACACCTTCAGACTGAGTGCAATAGCCAAAAAGAGGACAAAACGAGTTGCTCAACTCAGCACACATTGAATCTCGTATTAAAAAGTGTGTCTGAACTCTCTAAGTCTTACCCAGGGACAAGGTATAAGACAGATAAGAGAAGATCCTCACCTATGAGCGGAAATCATAGTAGAGCTATTCCATACTCTAGAAGAAAACCTCAGGAAATGGAGAACAGGTTACCTATCTCAACCATGACCACTAAGAAGTGGACTTCTAAGAGAGAAAACTCTAAGAGCAATCAACCTCGAACCTCTAATGATATGATAAGCCTGGATAATCTGAATAAGATGTTATCAGGATATACTATGCTCAATGAAGACCTTGAAAAACAGGTTCATGGAGCTAGGAAGTCATCAAGAAATTCATCAGATACAGAGCCATATCTTGTTGATAACAATTTATATGATAACGTTGGAGGAAGAAGAAGATCGGGCAGATCTAAACGAAGGTTTAGATCAGGTGAGTATCTCAATACTCACCCCAACACTCAAACTTGAGTGTTGAAAACAATTTCCTTGTCTTAGTACTGAAGGATAAGGAAATAAGATACCAGGGACGAAAAAGAAACCCTGATGATGATCAGTACCACTCAGAGTAGGCATCTGAGTGATCAAAGATGGTTAAGTCAAAAACCATGTTGAGAAACCGTATAAAGACGCTTGTCCAGGCTGACGTGTTCAAAAACCCGATTCACACGGTTCACGAACCGTCAGAAGTGTTTTTTCTGTGCAAAAACTCAATTACGCGGAAATTGGTGTTTACCTGCGCAAGAGAGTCACTCAAATCTCAAAAAATAGATTTCGTCATTGTTATCTAAAAACACGAAACACAAACCCAAGGATACGAGATGCGGTGTAATCGTCAAAGAGATTGTGAATGATTGCTGCACTCCAGTTGCCAGTGTCTGGGTCAATGAGTTGCTGCACTTTAGTGATGGACATGTCTGCATCTTATTTTGCTTGTGGCACCGAGTTTTGAATAGAGAGAATCGAGGGATCTGTATGTATATTGATATTATGTCCATTGCCCACCAACCACACGCATGCTGGTTTTAATTTTGGTCTGCATTCAAGGATGGCTGACCATGTTGTAGAACATGTTGATGGTTTCTTCACTTCCTAGAAAGAACCCTCTCGTAGGTACTTTGCTCTTAAAATGTTTGCCCATTAGGAATCTTCATCGTGTAAGAATCTCCAGGACAATTTCACCACAAGAGCATAGTTTAAATCTTACAAAGATCAAATTCCCAAGCCACCTTTCTTTTTAGGCAAATTGAACCACTCTCAGCTTAGAAAGTGCATCTTTCTTTCATCTCTATCATGTCCCCCCATAAATTACGAATGATTTGGTTGTCTTTGGAATGAGAGTTGCAGCCATATAGTACACAGGTATGAGAGCAAGCACTGATTGTATAAGGGTAGTTTTGCCCGCATGAGTGAGTGTATTTCTTTTCCAACCTGCAACCTTTTCGTCGAATTTCTCAATGAGAAAATTGAAGTTGGAGATTCTAAAACTTTGCTGCAAGATTTTTATGCCCAAGTATTGTTCATCCTTGTGGATTCTGGCTACTCCAAGGGCGGCAATTATATCTTCTTTTTGGTCCGGGGTTACACTCTTACTGACGACTTGTTGTAGTTAACCACTTGGCCGGAAACTTCATAATATTAGTTCAAAATGCTGGTGATAGAGTTAATGGTACTACTGTTGGTGTTGAATATCATGACTTCATTCACAAACATAATATGACTAACTGTAGGAGCCCATCTGTTTACTTTCAAACCATTGTAGAGACCATCATTTTCCATTTTTTTAATGATGCTAGATAGTGAGTGAGGGCAGATAATAAACAGATACGGGGATAAGGGGCATCCCTGCTTAATGCCTTTTTCTCCAACGAAAAATCCTTCGGGTTGGCCATTAATTAAAACTGAAAAATAAGTAGTCGTTTCGCAGCTCATGATAAGGGAGTGTGCTCTATCAGTTATGCCTATATTAATTAGAGCTTGACTTAGGAAGATCCAATCAACTCTATCATAGGCTTTGCTCATGTCGAGTTTAAGCGCAAAAGAACCCTTAGAAGTATTGGATGTTTGCATAAAAGGGAACAACTCCTTGGAAACCACAATATTGTCCAAAATTTGTCTACCTGGAATAAAAGCTGACTGACTCTTCTCAATGACTTTGTCTAGAAAAGGGCTTAACCTGTTAGTGATGATCTTGGTGACGATTTTATAGAGCACATTTCATAAAGCATGGGTATATAGTCTGTCGCAGTAGCTGAATTCTTCTTCTTTGGAATAAGAGCCAGAAAAGTATGATTGAGGGCAGACGGAATAGATGAACTCCTGAAGCATTCTTGAATCAGCTGAGTGACTTCACTGCTGTAACGACCCGTCCCTCCACCGATATTGTCCCCACTTAACCACTGCGGTCATCCGGCAGTGTGGGGTTTTCAACGGGCACTGCTGCGGTCATCCAGCAGCAACTTCCCAGGAGGTCACCCATCTCTGGACTACTCCCGCCCGAGCACGCTTAACTGCGGAGGTTTTCCAACTTCTGAGTTAATTATGCTTGAAAAGGCCTCGGTGTTATGAAAGGATAAATTATTACTTATATTCCATTGTTCGGTCAACCACGCCGAATCAGGGTATTACAATACCACCACCTTTAAATTGGAGCCGTCCCCTGCTCTGGAATATATTTTTCAAGCCCAGATCTCTGAGGTTCCCTGCCCCTCATGAGACGAGCTACCTGGCACACAACCCGTCCAGCGTACTCTCTCACCCCGACAAGTGAAGCGTCGTCGGCTCTGATACCATCTGTAACGACCCGTCCCTCCACCGATACTGTCCCCACTTAACCACTGCGGTCATCCGGCAGTGTGGGGTTTTCAACGGGCACCACTGCGGTCATCCAACAGTAACTTCCCAGGAGGTCACCCATCTCTGGACTACTCCCGCCCGAGCACGCTTAACTGCAGAGTTTTTCCAACTTCTGAGTTAATTATGCTTGAAAAGGCCTCGGTGTTATGAAAGGATAAATTATTACTTATATTCCACTGTTCGGTCAACCACACCGAATCGGGGTATTACAACTGCCCACCACTTCCCAGCATTTCTTATAGAAAAGTGCTAGATAATCGTCCGGATCTGGAGCTTTCAAAGGGCCCATTATCGTCACAACACTAAAGATCTTACCAGTTGACGGGATATTGCTAAGTAACCTGCATTCTTTCTGGGTGAGTTTATTCATAGAATTGAAAGCAAAATCATTAGGAGAAACATTAGCATCTTTAGAGAACATGGTTTGGAAATGAGAAATTAAGTTTTCTTTTATAATATGGAGGTCAGAGATCCATTCACCATCTTGGTTTTGAAGAGCCGGGATTTTATTTCTACATCTCATATGCACAGCTGAAACATGAAATACCTTGGTGTTTTTGTCCGTGTAAGGCACCCATTAGGATTTGTTTCGTTGTTGCCAAAACATCGTATCACGTTTCTCCAGGCTTGCTATCCTGGCTAGAATAACATTCTCTTCTTCCCTTACGTTCACCAAATGTCTCTCCTAGTGTTACCAAAAGTCTTTTTGCTCCATTTCTTGAGACCCATACCAAGAGATTAAAGTATACTAATCATATTTCCAGTTGACGTCTCTCATTTGTCTTGCAGAACATCTTTGAATTGAGGATGGTCAGTCCAGTAGAACTCGAACTTGTAGCTTGGTTTCCTTTTAGGAGACTTTCTCATGGTATTTAGAATGATTGAGGCATGATCACTCTCAATTCTTGGGAGGTGTAACACTGCAGCATCTGGAAACAAAAGCCTCCAACTTGTATTACAGAAAGCCCTGTCGAGTTTTTCGAAGATGGGATCAGATTGCGAAGTATTAGTAGGGACGTGAATACTTTTTCATTTTTTAAAGAAGAAGTGAATAGGTATTGGTCAAGAGGCTCTGAGTTGACCCGCGTCGACTGAGGAAAATTTTCCGTTTCTTGATTTTCTACGCAATTAATGTTGTCTTTTCTTGGAATCTCCATGGATTTCAGGTGATTTTCTGTGTCCAGATCTTATTAATTTCAAGTGTTTAATCATTAGAAGTTAATACAATCATCTTTTATTTTGCTGGTAAAATTTTGGTCATGTTTTCTGGATCCCGATATTGATTCTCAATTTAGGGTTGGGAATTTTTGATTGGGTTTTTCATTTCTTCATGGTTCATCTACAATGAGTACCGATATGCACAAATTAGGTATGAAAGGTGATTTTCCATCAATTTCATTACCGGATTCTATGATTGAGGTAGACGAATGGAAATTTAGTTTGATTGGAGGTTAGACCTTCAGAAGCTTAATTTGTTGATGTTGCTATGGATCTTGAAATGCAATGGAGTGATCTATCAAGCACAATATGAATTTATTCCTCTGGGAAAGGGTATTTTATCATTAAGCTTCGTAATGAAGAAGATAAATTGTATGTTTGTAAAAGTTAATCTTGGTATGTAAAATCTCAATACTTAAGAATTAGAGAATGGAATCCCCTGTTTCGAGCTGATAATCAAAAGAATTCTTTTGCTGCTCTATGGATGAGATTTCCTGGCCTTAGTTTAGAGTACTGGAAAGAAAGTATTATCATGGCTATGGGTAATCTGTTGGGTACTGCAATTAAGGTTGATGAAAATACTATCAAAAGGAAGTTGGGCTATTTTGCTAATGTGCTTGTTGAAGTTGATTTTGCTAAACTTGTGCCTAGTAAGATTTGGGTGGAGTCAAAATATGGTGGTTTCTATCAGCCACTGGAAATCCCTAAGGCTCCAAGTTTTTGTATCAACTACAAGTGTTTGGGTCATTCTAATGAGGATTGTAGATCTACTGGTATAATGTCTAACCAATGTGAACCGACTGTTGGTGATCAATTTCAGAGAGTAAAGTGAAGAAATAGACACAAGAAGCAGAAGAAGGAAATTTACAGACCCATTAATCAGGAAAAGGTTAAAGAAGGAACAATTGAATCTTTTGGGGAACCTGAAAATGTTCATATAAGCTTACAAGATAATATTGTTATTGTTTTTGCTAATTCAGAAAATAAATTTGGTGAAAATAGTGGTACCATGGTACCCTTTGTGTCTAATGTGGATTCACTAACATCAGTTACTACTTTTGAGGTGTTACATAAATGTTCTGATGAGGATATGGAGCTTTCATAAGATGACATCAGTAAAGAGGTTAGTGCTTCCACATTTATTGAATTTTCAGAGTCTCCACAACCTGTAATGATCGTGAAAAATCCTATTGCTGATACTTCTACTACTAAATTGCCTCCTTTAAAGGTAATTACTGAAAACAAAAAACCTCCTAGTAAGACTGCTAAACCTATTTCAGTTCCTGTTACTAGGATGGCAAGTAGAACTTTTGGAAAAACTTTAAATGAGAAGGGGAAGTCTTTATCTCCTTCACACCACCCTTCTAAATGAAAATGATATTTTGGAATATCAGAGGCTTGAAGAGAAGTAAAGTCAAAGACAAGTTAAGATCTTTAGTATTAAGGCAAAATCCTACTTTAGTTTGGATTGTAGAGCCAAAGATAAATGTAAATACAATAAAGAAAAATAACATTAGACTGCCTGGGATGCATTATAAGGTCATCCATAATTCTGGTGATGGTAATAAGGGCAATATTTGGCTGTTTTGGAATAGGTCTATTTCTCTTCCAAAGGTAATTTATGTTACTAAACAATGTATCACTGTTGAAGTGGGGGGTGTACTTGTCACTGGTGTTCCTGCTAATACGTATACTGTCAACAGAAGAGAGCTATGGGAGGAACTGTGTAATATCAGTAACATGGATATGCCATGGGTAGTGTTGGGGGATTTTAATTGTGTTATTTTCAGTAGAAGAAAAGAAGGGCGGAAGATCACCCATGTCTACAGCAATGAGGGATTTATCTGAATGTGTAGATTACTGTGAATTGATTCAAGCACCTAGTTGTCTCAAATTTTCATGGTCTATTGGACGGTGTGGTAATAAAAGAATCCTGTGCAATCTTGATAGAGCTTTATATAATAGTAAGTGGCTGGATAAATATAATAGATAGAATTATTCAGTTGGTGCAAGAGAGATATCTGATCACAGTCATTTGTTATGTATCGATGCTATTATCCCAAGAGCTCTTAATTCTCCATATAGATTCCAGAAAATGTGGTTATCCCATCCAGATTTTATGAAGGTTGTTCTTGACTCATGGATGGAGGAAATGAATGGTAATCCTATCTATATTTTTATGAACAAATTAAAAAGATTGGAGTTTTTTCTTAAAAAATGGAATTGAAAGATATTTGGTGATATACATGTGAAAATGAAGAATGTCGAAAAGGATGTCATGGAAGCTGATGTATTATCTGATGTTGATCCATCTAATATGATTTTGCTGGATAAGCTAGTAACTGCAAATGGTAATCATGATATTGTGGCTAAGCAATATCATACTTTCTTAAGTCAAAAGGCTAGGATTAACTGAATACAATATGGTGATGCAAATACTGCTTTTTTCACACAAGCATTAAATTGAGACAGGCTCGAAATTCAATTGTTGAGTTGGAGGAAACTTCTGGAGACACTGTAACTACTGCTCAAGGTATTTCTGATATCTTAATGTCTCATTTTAATTCAAAATTTGAAGCTAAACTTATTACTCTAAAAGAGGATTTGTTTGATGTTGTACCGAATGTGGTAACAGGAGAGGATAATAGAATGTTAGAGGCTATTCCTTCTGAAAATGAAATAAAACAGGTGGTCTTTGAGCTAAATCCAGATGGTGCACCGGGACCGGATGGGTTTACTGGTATTTTCTATAGGTCTGCATGGGACATTATAAAGAATGATTTGGTTGCTGCTGTTTGTTGGACTCATCAGCTTATCCCTAGTGGTTTAAATTCCAATTTCCTAGTACTGCTTTCTAAGATGAAAGGTGCGAAAAAAGCTTCTCAATATAGGCCAATTGGTTTAAGTAATTTTTGTTTCAAAATCTTCACAAAGATCATTACTTCAAGAATAAGTGCGCTTCTTCCTCAGATAGTTTCACCCCAAAAATGTGCTTTTATAAAGGGGAGGAATATTCATGATCAAGTCACCTTAGCATCGGAATTGGTTAATGAATTGTCTACTAAAAGAAGGGGTGGAAATGTGGGTTTGAAATTAGACATTTCACAAGCCTATGATACATTGAGCTGGGATTTTCTAATTGAAGCTTTAAAGAGGTTTGGCTTTTCTTCTTCATTCAGAGATTGGATCTACATTCTTCTTAGTACTACAAAGATATCCATTATGGTAAATGGTGGTCTAATGGTTACTTTGGTGTTGGAAGGGGTTTGAAACAGGGTGATCCCCTTTCACCCATTTTGTTTGTCATTGCAGAGGATATTCTAAGTAGGAAGATAAACAAGTTGATAACAACCAACAAGATTCAGCCAATGGTGATAAGGAAAGGTATACATCCATCCCATTTGTTTTTTGCAGATGATATTTTTATATTTTGTAATGGATGTAAGCAGAGTTTAGCAAATTTGAAATCACTCTTAATGGACTATCAAGCAACATCTGGTCAACTTGTAAGTGCAGCTAAAAGTAAGTGTTTTGTAGGTGGTACTTCCTCTCTAAGGAAAGATAAAATTGCAGAGTTAATGCAGATGGAAATCGCCAATTTTCCTGACAAATATTTAGGCATAATGTTGATGCCTGGTCAAGTCAAATCTGAGCACCTATGGTCATTTGTGGAGATGCTTCAAAGAAGATTGGCAGCTTGGGTGGGAAATTTACTAGCAATTCAAGCTAGGATCACTCTGGTAAATACGGTGTTATGCAGTATTCCTCTTTACAATATGTCAATCTATAGGTGGCCAACAAAAATCATTGAAGCTTGTGAAAGAGTTGTGAGAAATTTTCTTTGGTCATGCAGAAGATAGAAAAGTGGTTACTCTTGCTTGGGATAAGGTTTGTTCTCCTAAGTTTGAAGGGGGTTTAGGCATAAGAAAATTTCAGGATATTAATAAGGCCTTAATTCTTAAGCTTCTGTGGAGAATGCATAATTCAAGAGAGGAATGGGCACTGTTTTTCTTAGCAAAGTACAAGGATAAAAATCAACAGTGGATATCTTACTATAAACAATCCTCTATTTGGCCAGGTATAAAATGGGTTCATCAAGAATTTTAAGAGTCCACAAGATGGATAGTTGGTTCCGGAAATAATATCTCGGTATGGCATGATTGTTGGATTTTAGACAAGCCAATTGCTAATCTTTACCCAAATAATACTTTTATCTGTCAGAATGCTCAAATGAAAGTTAAAGATTTGATTCACAATGGTCAGTGGCATATACCTGAGACAATGATGCAGTTCTTTAATGTTTCTGATTTGCCTACTTTGAAGATTGGAGAGGATATGTTGGTTTGGGCTGCTAATCAACAGAGACAGTTCACTGTTAAAGATGCAATGAGCTTTGTGAGAAAGTCATTTCCTGAAATGAGCAAGTACAAAAAAATTTGGAAAAGCTATATACATCCATCTACGGCGGCTAATGTTAGAGCATTGCTCGGTTGAAACTACTGATGTTGCTATCTAAATTCAGTTGTCAAGTTTATGAGACAAAAACACAATCCTTGATAAGTTTACTCTATAACCTCGGACTAGGATAGTTTTAGGTAATCGAGACGAAGATTGATGAAGACGAAGACCGGAGCTTACTACTTGATAAAACATAACGTCCTCGCTGAAGGTTAGAAAGGTATTTCCTTTCCGTATCGTTTTTACAATTTCTATCATACCAATAGTCTATGATGTTGTTTATATGATCCGAAGGTATTCTAAGATTTTCGCCTTTGCAATTGTCACACTTGTGATAATATGTTTAGGTAAAGTATGTTGAGTTGTCTCTTGAAATGACCCCAACGGTGAACGCTTTCATGAACACGTACATGTGTTGCTTTTGGCATTTCAGAGAACGAGCTAAGTCTGTATGAACGCGTACATACAAGTTCAAGAATTCTATTGAGTTCTCCTGAACTCTATAGACTGCTCTGTGAACGCGTTCATGAACGCGTTCATATAAGCCATGCGAAAACTTCCAACTCCATATCTTGAAGTTTTCGTTATAGGCATGATTAGTTCTCTGAATTGTCGTGACTTGGCCCATGGAATTCAACAACTTAATCCAAGCAATGTTCAAGCTAAGTATTTGGACCAGAAGTCGCAAAGCGATGTCCAAACAAGCATTGGACCAGAAGTCGCGGACCTTCAAACAGGGTTGAGTCTTCTTTAACTTTTGGCTTAGTCCAAAGTTCTTAGAATATTGAGAATGGGTATTCAAGCTATGGACTTTCCTAGTTCCTAAACTTGCTTGAGCCCTACTCAAGGTTGCTTAAACTTTAAGCAAAGCCTCCCTTGGTGATCACTATAAATAGATGACCTTCTGAAATATACAATCTCAATCCTCTACACATCTATGTATTCTTGCATAAAGGTTGGTCGTCATCGTGAAGTCCTTTTGGACTCCGACTATTGAAAGACTTCACTAGGATCGTGAAGCACAGGTCGGAAGTCAAATTCCATCATGTATCTTGGGTCGATTGAATTCTTTCAATCTTATCACGACCAAGATTTGATAGAAACTTCGTTACGTAGATCTTGTATCGTAAACCCTATAAGTTCCCAAACGCAAATTCACGAACTAGGTTTCATACTAAGTTCGTCTCGCATTTGGAGGTAAAGTTGTTTAGGCTAGATCAATAACCCATATTCAACATATCGATTTCCATTAACCTTGATTTTAAGTCTAAAGCAAATCACAATCGTATTCTTGTTTGATTACTTGGATACTTTTAGGCGTCATGTTAGAGGCAAGGTAGCACTAGTCTTCACGAAGGGAAGTGGAGCAACTCCTAGGCCTGTAAAGGACGTCAGCTAGGGGAATCAAGTACGTATGCTACTGCGGGAGCCAAGAGACGTAGGAGCACATTGGTAGCTGAATTACTTGTAGGGTGAATTCAGTCTCGATACAGTCCAGTCCGAAGTCTGAGAGTAGGCTAGCGTCTGTATACCGTTCATACTGAGAGTGTTCACATCTGGACGAGGTCCCGTGGTTTTTCTGCTAGGTTTGCAGTTTCCTCGTATTCTGGTGTCTTGCATTACTTTTCCCTTCCACATTATATTGTCTTTGATCTATATAATATAAGTAATTGCAAGTTTGTTGATTCATAACCTTTGAGTGAATCCATCTCTATTGAGATCTACGAGAACTACGTTCTTGTTAAGATTCGGTTCTCTGAACTATACTCAGGTTGTTGTTTGAATATTGATCTGTGAGATCGTTCAAACAACCATAATCAACTAGGTTCACGAAAACAAAAAGTTGGTGGTATATCTCGGTATCCTCGCTTTTTCAGTTGGTATCAGAGCCGGCAAACACCTTACAAAGGACGCAACTGTCTGTGTTTGACGCTTTCGTGAACTATGAACACACATTCTGCGAATGTACAGGTTCCACCAGTCTTTGATGGCACAAATTATATATGGTGGAAATCTGCTATGCGGTCGTTTCTACAATCTTGAGACTTTGACAGTTGGGTCTACGTGATTGATGGATACACACCACCTACTCTTACCATAGGAGAAGGTGATGCTTCCATTACTCGCAATAAGAAACCAGGCGAGTATGACGAAAACGACAGAGCCAAAGCTAAACTTGAAGCTGATGCGCTTAACGCCATCATTCACGCCATAACTCCCGATCTGCATCATCATGTGGAAACATGTGAATTTTCTAAAGATCCTTGGGATATTTTGAAAACAGTATACGAAAGTAATACTCCGGAGAAAGAAGCAAGACTTGAAAATCTCATATCTGACTGGAAAAACCTCCGAATGTCTGATGATGATACCTTTACAGAATTTGAACACAAGCTCTCTGAAATCGTGAACGCCTCTCTATCACTAGGGAAAACTATCGAAGAAAGAGATATTGTACGAAAAATTCTAAGGTCCCTTCCCCCCCAGATATGATTCAAAAAAACATGTCATCCAAGAAAAACATGGATATGACATATCAAGAGGTGATTTGGTTTCTGAACTAAAAATCTTTGATTATGAGCATCAAAGTAAAGTCATATCCTTGAAGGCTCAGACTCCCGAGACACCTCTTGATAACAATTCTGATTCTGATTTGAATGATGAGTTACCTTCTCTCATCTCTCAATTGTTAAGAAATGAATTGAACCCACATACTTTTTCTTCTCGCAACAAAAAACAGAATTGGGAAAATACAGAGGATTTACCACAGTCCTTCAAATGTCTAGGCTATGGACATATCTCTCCTGATTGCCCTAACAAAGACTACTGTGATAAATTAAATGCCTTCAACACGACTCTAGATTGTCCAGAAGAGGAACACGTCGGGCTTACTCCTTTGCATAAGGATCTATGTATGCATTCATCTTGCTTATCATTAAGTGCTCAACATGTTGATATCCATCAAGATAAGCAAATATGTTAGGACATTGTCCGGTCAAACCCACTAGCGTTGGTATGTCAAGCTAGTTGTCAGTTTTAGATGTCAAAACTCAATTCTTGATTTAGCCTACTAGAGTTTAGATTTCGGAATTGGGATATAGACAAAGTAGTAGAGAACTTGAAGACGAAGTCTGTGAAGACAAAGAAGACATCAATTATTCTTCATCGACAAAAGGTTAGTAGGAGTTATGACTTTATGAAATTCTTCTATTCTACTTTCTCTATTCTTTCGAAATATAGTCGACTACTTTAGTAGTAATCATAACGATTGAGATCGTATTCTTGTCTAACATGGTCTTGTGTCATGATTAGTATTTGTTCCCACAAATGCTATGAGTACAAGAATGAATGAGATATATTCGATACCATTTGTCCATTGCAATGGTTTGCTTGCAAATCATTAGTTGGATATGGGTGAATCTAAAGGAGTACTCTTGAGCAAGAGTCCAATGGATTACAGCTGAGGATGTACACACGTCTAAGTCCTGGCTAAGCCCAGAACTTCCAGCGAATCCAAGTTTGGCCAAATCTGAATGGCGGACGGTTCACGAACCTGTACGCAAACCAGAAACTCGGATTTCTCCTGAGTTCCAAGGTGACTGAACATTTCGCGAACCTACGCGAACCTAGGTTTCGGTTACTTTAGCTGGTATTCAGATTAAGTGAATATTCTTCCATTGACGGTCACTTCGGTGAATGCTTGTTGTGGTATAGTCATCCTCTATAGGTTGCAGCTCCTCTGGGAACTCCCCAAAACTATAAAAGACTTCTCTTGAGAGTTGGGAAGCACAGGTAGGAGATTGAGACCTTATTTGGTTGAAATCGGATTAACCTATAACCTTGGTAACCTGATCACGTTCTTGTCTATTCCATAGGTCATCTCTTCTGCTATACGGCTATTCAAGAACTGATACGTTACACACAAGGTTGAAAGGTAGCAACACACGGCTGCACTCGGTGTTGTAAGACCTAGTTAGCTCCGGTTGTACAAGTTTCTTAACTAATTCCTCGTGCACAACTGAGGTAGAGACAAATTGGGCGTAGCTTACTCGGTTTGCTTGTCATCCCTGATTTGTAAAGTAGATTTCCGAATGACCTGGAGCAATCCGAAGGAAGTCAACTTGTGTATGAGAAACTGATAGACACTAGTGGATTTGCCCCATATTACGACCCTATGATATGACCCCCATTAATGGTGGCTATTGTTTTGACCATTAAAAAGGGTGGCAACACTAGAAATAAAGTAGACAAAATTAGTAAAAATTATGCCACCCCTATTATGTGATGATTTATAAGCACTTTTTACCACCCTTATTCCACCCTATACTATAGTTGTTGCCATAGAAGTCAAAGTTGACAAAAAAATTAGTCAAATGAGTCAAAAAGTCAGCCATCCATATATGGGGTCGTATACCCAGAAAAAAACCTTATCCTCTAAACTTCCCTATTACTACCGATGATCCCAACCATTTAGTCAAATTGACCAAAAATCCGAAAAATATCACTATCACCATGAGCCCAAATAAATGGCTCACAAATTCTTTCTCCCTCTCGTCTCTCTGCTGCTATCTAGGTTAGGTTTATTCTTCTTCTCCATCTCTCGATTTTTCTTCCTCTCGTCTCTCTGCTGCTATCTAGGTTAGGTTTATAATCGAAAACCCACAGATCTCAAACTCAAAATCCTAACACAGCGCCTTAAACTTCTCGTCTTCTAACTTCAGCCACCACCACCACACAACTCACCCACACAACCATCTCTCTTCCCTTCTGAGAGATAACTACCAGAACAAAGAAGATCGATAACTACCAGAACGAAGAAGATCGATTTCTATTCCATGTGATTAGGATTTTCTTGTTTAGGTATAAAAAACCCTAATCTCATGGAATATTTACTATCTCTGATTTGGAAACCCTAGAAGGTCGATTTTTTGATTTTGAAACTCGCTTAAGAAGAAGAATCAGGTATAAAACCCTAACCTTATTAATTATTGCATTTGGTTTTCAGTTTCGATTGATATATCTTTCATGGTATTTGATTTTGGTTTTGTTTTTAGGTCATCTGGGATAAGATCTCCTGATATTTAGTGCTTCTTAGTCTGGAATGGTATGATTTCTTACTCTCTTTACTGATTGTGGTTTTGAAATTGTTTGTTTTCTGGTCAAGGTTGTAGATCTGTGTCTTTAATGTTGATTTTGATTGTGCTTGTATGTTTTTGATTTGTACAGACGGAGAAGGCTTACATGAAGCAAGTTAAGGTTTTCCAATTGAAATGAAGGATTCACTTTTAGATTTTAGATTCATCTTGTGGGTTGAATAGTTAGACAATGAGAGATATTGGTATTTTAATTTATGTTGACCTCCTAGTTTAAGGGTTTCAGCATGACTTCCTAGTTTAAACTTGCCAGAGAGAATGCTTGTATATTATGCCAATACATGTTTTAGTTTATCCATGGTGGGGTTGCTAGTTTATATCATGTTTTAAGGCTGTAGGATTTATGTGCTAAATTATGTGAATGAAGAACATGAGAGTTCTCAAAATTGATGTGCTTATTGAACCATGCCAAGTCAGTTTGCGTTATGCAAATCTATGTTGTTTTAGATGTGTGGAATGAATTATTGTTTTATGCGATGTTGGTGTTAATACTGTTATGCCTATACTTATTGTGCCATGGTTTAGATTATGCGATGTTGGTGTTATACTGTTATGCCTATCCTTATTGTGCCATGGTTTAGAGCTTGTGTTGATGAAAAAAGACGATGGAAGTTGTCTTGTTAGGTGTAGATGAAAAGAGAGGATGGGAGTTGTCTTTTTAGGTGTAGAAATTCGTATCCTGCAGGGTGTAACACTGATCCAGGCTAGTCAGTGGTTGCATCTGTCATCATGTGTATTCTTGCATGAGTACCGAGTAGTGCCTCACAGTGGAGAGATTCCTTTCTTTCCTTTCATGGATGAGTAGCTTTGGTCTTGAAACAAAATCCAGGCTAACTGAGTAATGTAGTCAGTGAGATGTATTCTTTTCAAGTGTAACACTGTATAGTAGTCTTGACTCATGAGAATATGCACATATTTTTAAGTTAAATGGAATATTGGGAGCTTGAGTTATGATGAGTTTTGGTAGTCAGACCTCAGTTTGCATTGAGTTATGCACTACTTTATATTTTGGTAGGCCTTGTGGCATGTATATATTAGCTGAATTCCTGGCCTCAGTTTGCATTGAGTTATGCACTACTTTGGTAGGCCTTGTGGCATGTAAATATTAGCTGAACTCCTGGCCTCTCGTCCTTATATTTGTTTGGTTGCGAGCGGTCAGCTATATGTTGGGGCAGTTCCTGTTTTCTCTGAAAATGAATGATCAAAGTGACAAAGATGTCCCCTGCAACTTTGTTTATTGAATCATGGTTTTATAGTGTTGTCTGGCTTTATAGTGTCGTCTTTGAACTTTTTGAGTGAATGAAATTATTGTATATGAGATTCACTGTTTAAACAAGATGTAAAGTTTATTTGTTTGCTTATCCTGTAGAATTCTACTGTGTTGATTGTCCCAAAGTGTGGCGAGGCCTTAGAGCAAGCACCATGGATCTAAGTGAGCTCACGTTGCTGGTGCTGTCAACCTATGAAGTTGTGAATGCTGAGATGTCCCAAAGGAACCAAGAATTGTGGTGAGATTTTTTGTTCTTTTCCTTCTTTCTCTTATTTGCTAATATTGTCTTATTCATGTTATCAGCTTTCAAAGATCAATTGCTCACTGCTCTTAATGTGTAATTTGGTAGGGTGCAGGGAACTGAATGATATCGGAAAAATTGGCAAGCTCTGTGAAGTGTGAATATGCTTTGCAGAACCATTTACGGATGCCCAAGGTATTGCTTACTCTTGTCTTTGGTAACCACATTATATATGGTCCACCCTCTGCATATCGTGGAAACATACATAACAGTTGGAATCTAGTGTTAGATTGCTGTTTTTCTTATCAGAAATGGACAACCTCACAAGAAGTCACATGGTGCGACATAATTGTTCATAGTATATCGAAACGTTCTTTGAGCGTATCTTTGAATTAACATGTTAGTGAGTTATAGAAAACAGATGTCATGGTTTCGGTATCTTTAGTTATCATAACTTAAGGTTTAGATATCGATATTGCAGTTGGAACTGCCATTTTTTTTTGTTTAATTTACGTTATGTGTATGTATTTTCCTTTCCCACTTTCAGTTTTGCTTGCTTTAGCTGTACATCTAACTTTGTTTCTTTGCTGAATTCACTTTCTTTTATTTGTTTGTTCACAGTTCTGGAAACTGTAACAAGAGTTAAACTAAGAAAAATGAGACTAAAGATAAGTATGTGCATCCATCATTCAAAAAAGTAGAAACTGACAGTTGCCTTCAAGTTGAATTTGTTTTTGTTAGTACTTGAAGGCAACTGTCAGTTACATAGTCGTGGCCTGAAATTGCACTGTGTTGAATGCTTGCTAGTGAAAGTGTAAACTGTAGTAATCCTTGCTAGTGCTGAATGCACTAAACTGTTGTATAATGAGTATTGCATTGTCCTTAATAAAGTTCTCTCTTGCAGTGGTATTGACTACTGATTTCTCTCTTGTATGTGCAGGTCAGAATGTTGTTCAAGGTGCTGCAGGAGTGATTGGAGTCATTATTAGAAATATGTAACAGAATTGGGGTGAACTCAGGATTTCTTTTTTTTTTGGTTGTGTGAACTCAGGATTTTAATCCTTATTTTTGTTGAATTTGAACCTAAATTTGTATTTTGAGTCACTTTAGATGAATTTGAGTTTCAGTTCATTTAGAATGTCATTGAATTGGATGAATTTGAGTTTTATTTCACTTGTATTTGAATGTCATTTGAATTTATAAATTTGAATTTGAGTTTCATTTACATTTGTAAATTTGAATTCGAATTTGAATTTGATTTGACTTTCCTTTGACTTTCATTTGAATTTAAATTTGAGATTCATTTCAATATAATTTGAATTCAATTTGAATGAGACAGATGGATTCAGCTTCTGACTGAAGGGATTCAGCTGAAGCTGATTCCATTTCTTTTAATATTCAGAATCATGGATACGACTGACTTTATTGGTAGTAAATATACCGCGGTTAATGCGCGTCGTTTCTTTGCTACCCTTGATACACAGTCGTAGAAAAATACTACGGCTGAGATGATACCCTTTATGCTACTGATCGTGTGCGTCGTAATTGCGTGTTTTTACTACATACCGTGTAGGGTCGTAGAACGGCCTATTTCCACTAGTGAGAGGACAGTTCGATCATACGTCAACAATTAGTTTGTAAAGCCAGTATTGCTGACACAAGCATTTGACAGCGGTCAAAGCAACTCCTAGGCCTGTAAAGGACGTCAGCTGGGGGAATCAAGTGCGTGACGATCTGTGGGGGATCTAGAGACATAAGGAGTGCGACAGTAGCCAATTCGCTTGGAGGGCTCGAGTTGGTCTCTGCTACATCCCAGACCGAAGTCTTATAGTAGGCTAGAGTTTGTAGTCAGTTTGTACTGGGCGGTGTTCAATCTGGACGAGGTCCCGAGGTTTTTCTACAAGGTAGTTTCCTCGTTAAAAAAATGTTCTGGTGTCTTGTGTGCTTTTCCTTTCCGCAATTATATAAACTCTGACATATAATTAAAAGCAAACACAAGAAGTACGTTATCCATAACCGTCGAGTTTATTCCAAAGACTTGTCTTTGTCGAGTTGATCCCTAGATCACAACTCTGGTTATCTAGGTTTGGATATTGATTTTTGAGATCGTCCAAACCTAACCATAAGACTCACGAGCCCAAAGGAAAAGTTGGTCGTATTTCGGTACCCCTCCTTTTTTAATTGGTATCAGAGCGGGTGAACACATTAAAGACGTAACTGTCTGTGTTTACTAGGCTTGTGAGTCATGGATCAAAGCGTAAGAGCTTGTAACGTACCACCAAAGTTCGATGGCACAAATTACCTATGGTGGAAGATTGCAATGACTTCGTTTTTGCAAGCCCGAGACTTCAAAACTTGGGTTTATGTCATAAAGGAATACACACCACCAACTGTTGAAGTTGACGGTAAAACTGTTCCCAAAGACATAGCGGTTTATACTGATGTGCAAACACTCGTCACTAAGAAAAACTATGATGGGCTTAATGCTATCATTCATGCAGTGACACCTGATCTTTTCCATCACATAGCTACATGTGAAACCTCTCACGAGGCTTGGAATAGATTAAGGAACGTATTCGAAGGAAATACCGCAGAGAAAGAAGTTAGACTTCAAAACCTCATGTCTGACTGGGAAAACCTTCGAATGCTTGAGGATGATACCTTTGAGGAATTTAATCACAAATTGTCTGAGATAGTAAATGCCTGTCACACCTATGGTAAAACTATTCCGGAAAGGGACATTGTGAGTAAAATTCTAAGGTCATTACCCTCAAGGTACGAATCCAAGAAACATGCCATCCAAGAAGTACACGGCTTAGACATGACAAGAAGTGACCTTGTTGCAAAGCTAAAAATCTTCGATCATGAGCACAGTAACCCTAATAACATTGGGTTTAGAGCTACTGGAAAAATAAGGAAACTTGTAAACGAAGAGTGTACTTCGAACACCGACTCCGGCAATCATAGTGGGAATGAATCTGATGAAAAGATATCTTTGATAACTCGTCAATTTAGAGATCTTCTAAAGAAGAGAGGTAAACGATTCATCAAGAACGTCCCACCATCAACTCCTAAGCCTCATGATAGAGTCCCACCTAAAGAAGGGAACAAAAGGGGAGATGATGATGATGATGATATGCCACAATGCTATAAATGCAAAGGTTTTAGCCACTTGGCTGAGAAATGTCCCAATCGGAGGAAATATACCAGAGGGAAAGCCTTTGCAGCCTCACTTGATGATTCATCTGATGTTTACTACTCAGCTGATGAAGAAAGTCAAATAGTTCTGGTTGCAGAATGTGTCAATTCTGATAATATGGGTGATTCCAAATCAGAACTAGAAACATGTCCCATCCCCATGGACACAATCTCTAGTGACATATCTTGCAAAGAAGTAATCATCCCTATAATACACAAGCAACGACTTGTTAAGTGCAGTTACTGTGTTAAAAAGGGACATGATTACAAGCAGTGCCATGTGTACAGACGTAAAGTCAAGCATGCTAATAAACTGCAAAGGAAAGCGGCCAGACTCATGAATGTTATTCGAATCTTTGAAGCATCCAATAAAAATCGAAATCACTCTAACTCCTTAAGGGCAACACAAGGAGCGGAGAAATTCAAGAGAGCCAGAACTAAGTTAGGCAAACTTAGTTCGAAAAAAGATTAAATACCACATCAAGAGCATAATCATGCTCTACCTTCTTCGCACTAAGTGCAAGAAGGATTGGCATCTCATCCACTGCCCCTTGGGATGAGAAGTCATAATGTGGTCGGGCAAGTCCTAGAGTCTTTTTCGTTTTTTGTATCTATTTTGTAAGTAATTGATAACCCACAATTAAGCACCTTTCATTGTCACTAGACAGACAGTGTAATGTCGAGCCTTGCTCCATGGAACTCATGATCACCAGGGATCAGATTGTCTAAACAAAAGGTTAAAATTGTTTCTGGGTATCTCTGAAAGTGAGACACGTCAATGAAAGAACAAAAATAATACGCGTACACGGTTCCCGAACCGTCCCGCCTTATCAGATCGATATTAGGGTAAATCTTTATCGTATCTGACAGTTAATGTGATCCTTATCTCTTCGAAAATTCTTGAAAGAACTGTTTATAAGGAAATCAGAAGTATATTCTTATTTCATTCTAAACTCTTTAACATGGTAGAAATCCTTGATATTACTTCTCAAGGCAAGGATCCTAAGTCAACTGACAAGGGTACCATGAAACCAGATGATCCTTTGAAAACAACCAAAACCAAAGGAAAGAAACTCTGGTTCAAGAAGAAGAAGAAGAAGAAGAAATCAAAATCTGACAAGGATGAAAAGCCTTCTCAGAAAAATCAAAGGATTGCATCCATTCTCAAAGAATGCAGAGAAACAAAGAGAGAATTAAGATCTCTTAGAGAAGTGTTTCTAAAAACTCTGGCTGTTCAACAATCTCTTGTGAGTCAACAAGAAGAGCTTATGAAAGAAGTGCATAAAGTCTCTACAAAAGAGACTAAGGAATTCGAGTTTGATATTCCTATGCCCATGAATGAAGATCAAGATATTAAGGAAATCAACGACTTCGTCATGACTTCTTTCAAAGAGAATTAGTTGGTTCCTTGTGAGAACTTGTTCTTACTTTTACCTAAGGAATATAAACTAAATCTGTTAAGTAGTTTGCCTTTTCATGCTTTTTAGAGTTTTTCAAGCATGTACTACTTTATTTCATTAATAAAAGTTCTTTTTAGAAGTTATTAATAATGTTTGCAATACTTGATTTGTCTACCTCAATCTTATTGCAATACATAGCTTTTTTCATTGCTTCGGTAGTAACGTAAAGCTATGTTTATTTACAAAAGTTATGCTTTTTCTCACAATTAAGAAACTTTTGGCTGTATGATTTCTAGAAGTTTTCCCAAACTCGAAATCATAGACTCTTTTCCGAAAAAATTGGCTAAGGAAAAGAGATTATTAGCAAAGCAAAACTGGATAACATTCATTCTTGTCAATGTTCGTCTTTGTCAGTTGTTCTTTAATGAATGACACCACACGGGGGAAAGTTCTTATCTTGAACTTGCGCTTAATAACAAATCTTTTTGGGGAGCGTGGATGTGGAATATTGGGAGAAAGATGTATCTATATTTCTCCATAAGGTGAGAACTCATGAATCTTTTGTTCAGATTTCCTAAGTACACCATCTTTAAATAGATGACCTTCTGCAAGATACAATCTCAATCCTCTACACATCTGTGTATCCTTGCATAAAAGTTGGTCGTCTTCTCGAAGTCCTTTTGGACTACGACTATTGAAAGACTTCACTTGAGGATCGTGAAGCATAGGTCAGAAGTCAAATTCCATCATGTATCTTAGGTCGATTGAATTCTTTCAATCTTATCACGACCAAGATTTGATAGAAACTTCGTTACGTAGATCTTGTATCGTAAACCCTAGAAGTTCCCAAACGCAAATTCACAAACTAGGTTTCATACTAATTTCGTCTCGCGTTTGGAGGTAAAGTTGTTTAGGCTAGATCAATAAGCCCTATTCAACATATCGATTTCCATTAACCTTGACTTTAAGTCTAAAGAAAATCACAATCATATTCTTGTTTGATTACTTGGATACTTTTAGGCGTCCTGTTAGAGGCAAGGTAGCGCTAGTCTTCACGAAGGGTAGTGGAGCAACTCCTAGGCCTGTAAAGGACGTCAGCTAGGGGAATCAAGTACGTAGGCTACTGTGGGAGCCAAGAGACGTAGGAGCACATTGGTAGCTGAATTGCTTGTAGGGTGAATTCAGTCTCGATACAGTCCAGTCCGAAGTCTGAGAGTAGGCTAGCGTCTGTATACCGTTCATATTGAGGGTGTTCACATCTGGACGAGGTCCCGAGGTTTTTCTGCTAGGTTTACAGTTTTCTCGTTAACAAAATTCTGGTGTCTTGCATTACTTTTTCCTTCCGCATTATATTGTCTCTGATCTATATAATAGAAGTTGTTAGGACATTGTCCGGTCAAACCCACTAGCGTTGGTATGTCAAGCTAGTTGTCAGTTTTAGGTGTCAAAACTCAATTCTTGATTTAGCCTACTAGAGTTTAGATTTCGGAATTGGGATATAGACAAAGGAGTAGAGACCTTGAAGACGAAGACTGTGAAGACAAAGAAGACATCAATTATTCTTCATCGACAAAAGGTTAGTAGGAGTTATGACTTTATGGAAATTCTTCTATTCTACTTTCTATATTCTTTCGAAATATAGTCGACTACTTTAGTAGTGATAATAGCGATTGAGATCGTATTCTTGTCTAATGTGGCCTTGTGTCATGACCAGTGTTTGTCCCCACAAATATTGTGAGTACAAGAATGAATGAGATAGATTCGGTGCCATGTGTCCATTACAATGGTTTGCTTGCAAATCGTTAGTTGGATATGGATGAATCTAAGGGAGTTCTCTTGAGCAAAGAGTCCATGGATTACAGCTGAGGACGTACACACGTCAAAGTCCTGGTCAGCCCAGAACTTCCAGCGGAATCCAGATTTGACGAAATCTGACAAGCGCACGGTTCACGAACCGGTTCGCAAACCAGAAACTCGGATTTCTTCTGAGTTCCAAAGTGACTGAACATTTCGCGAACTAGGACGCGAACCCAATGTCGGTTACTTTGCTGGTGTCGGATTTAGTGGATATTCTTTCAGAATTTCACTTGGGTCAAACTCTAAACTCATTTATCTCTTAGGTGGACTTGTATATCACATAAATATCTTTTGTGGTCCATCTAACGATCCTCAATGAGTCAATGAGATAAAGATTATCTCTGGTCTGTTGGATTCTATCTTGAAGTGTTTTTGAGCTAACAAAACACTTGGCAGATAAATGTTAAAAAGAATTCCAATTGAGATTAATCTCTATTACTTGGTTATCAAGTTTAGGGTTTTCTTAACTTGTGGACAAGTAATTGATTGCTTTATTCCAAAGCAACCTATCTTATTGAATGTTATAAATAGAGGTGTCTACGGACAAATACCACAAGCATCAAGCATACGTGAAGGTCCTTAGGGAAGGTAGCGTAAACTCATTTCACTTCGGTGAATGCTTGTTGTGGTATAGTCATCCTCTATAGGTTGCAGCTCCTCTGGGAACTCCCTACGACTATAAAAGACTTCTCTTGAGAGTTGGGAAGCACATGTAGGAGATTGAGACCATATTTGGCTGAAATCGGATTAACCTGTAACCTTGGTAACCTGATCACGTTCTTGTCTATTCCATAGTCCGTCTCTTCTGCTATACGGCTATTCAAGAACTGATACGTTACACACAGGGTTGAAAGGTAGCAACGCACGGCTGCACTCGGTGTTGTAAGACCTAGTTAGCTCCAATTATACAAGTTTCTTAAGTGATTCTTCGTGTATAACTTTGGTAGAGACAAATTGGGCATAGCTTACTCGGTTTGCTTGTCAGCCCTGATTTATGAAGTAGATTTCCGTATGACCTGGATTTAATCATCCGAAAGAAGTCAACTTGTGTGTGGTAAACTGATAGAGGACAGTTAGACCATACGTCAACAATTAGGTTGCAAAGCCAGTATTGCTGACACAAGCCTTTGACATCGGTCAAAGAAACTCCTAGGCCTGTAAAGGACGTCAGCTGGGGGAATCAAGTGCGTGACGATCTGTGGGGGATCTAGAGACGTAAGGAGTGCGACAGTAGCCAATTCGCTTGGAGGGCTGGAGTTGGTCTCTGCTATATCCCAGACCGAAGTCTTATAGTAGGCTAGCGTTTGTAGTCAGTTTGTATTGGGCGGTGTTCAATCTGGACGAGGTCCCGAGGTTTTTCTGTAAGGCAGTTTCCTCGTTAAAAAAATCTCTGGTGTCTTGTGTGCTTTTACTTTCCGCATTATATCTCTGATCATATAATTAAAGCACCAAGTAGTACGTTATTCAATAACTGTAGAGTTTAACTCCAAAGTCCCAACTTTGTCGAGTTGATCCCCAAGATCACAACTCCAGTTATTTAGGTTTGGATATTGATTTTTGAGATCGTCCAAACCTAACCATAAGACTCACGAGCCCAAAAGAAAAGTTGGTTGTATTTCGGTACCCCTCATTTTTCAATTGGTATCAGAGCAGGTGAACACATTAAAGACGTAACTGTCTGTGTTTATCTAGGCTTGTGAGTCATGGATCAAAGTGTAAGAGCTTGTAACGTACCACCAAAGTTCGAATTACCTATGGTGGAAGACTGCAATGACTTCGTTTTTGCAAGCCCGAGACTTCAAAACTTGGGTTTATGTCATGAAGGAATATATACCACCAACTGTTGAAGTTGACGGTAAAACTGTTCCCAAAGACATAGCGGTTTATAATGATGTGGAAACACTCGCCGCTAAGCAAAACTATGATGGGTTTAATGCTATCATTCATGCAGTTACACCTGATCTCTTCCATCACATAGCTACATGTGAAACCTCTTACGAGGCTTGGAAAAGATTAAGGAACGTATTCGAAGGAAATACAGCAGAGAAAGAAGCTAGACTTCAAAACCTCATGTCTGACTGGGAAAACCTTTGAATGCTTGAGGATGATACCTTTGAGGAATTTAATCACAAATTGTCTGAGATAGTAAATGCATGTCACACCTATGGTAAAGCTATTCCGGAAAGGGACATTGTGAGTAAAATTCTGAGGTCACTACCCTCAAGGTACGAATCCAAGAAACATGCCATCCAAGAAAAGCATGGCTTAGATATAACAAGAAGTGACCTTGTTGCCAAACTGAAAATCTTTGACCATGAAAAACAATCTGGTCAAACGAATACAGTAGGCCTAAAAGCCATGAAAACAGACTCAGCTCACGAGACAGATGATGAAGATAATGATTTATCATTATTTATTCAACATGTGAGAAGAGTTCTGAGGGGTAGGAAGAGGTACAATAACCTACCCAAGACAAAAGGCAAAGATTGGGATGATGACAATGAGCCATAATGCTTCAAATGTCTTGGATTCGGTCACATGTCTCCCGAATGTCCAAATAAAGACTATTGTGGAAAGGTCAAAGCTTTTGATGCTAC